>VXBT01005503.1:178078-266386 GCA_013400235.1 Oriolus oriolus | reverse complement strand
ACCCGAGGAGACCTCCCCGCGCCCGGCGCGGGAACGGAGAGCGCCCGGGGTATCCCCCGCCCCCGCCGCGGGCCCGGGGACACGGACGGGGACACGGACGGACACAGGGAGACAGGGACGGACAGCGAGAGGGGGCGAGCGGGCTCGCCAGCCGCGCCCGCTGCACCACCCTTGGCTCCTGGCAAAAGGGCGCGTGTACTGAGCTCGGTCTCGCTGTCACAAACATCCCAGATGTCCCAAATCTTCAGTGTAATATTTGCCCCGTTCCAAACCGAAGCTTTAAATAATATCTGCTTAAAATAATTTAAAAATAAATTTTAAAAAAAGTTTTAGGCAGTGACCTGTAACCTGGGTATTCGACGCAAGATTTTTCTGTGTTTGTACAAAATCCTTTCTGTCATTAGGGTTATGGATACCCGGGGTTCGTTTGGCTTCCCAGAGCACAGGGCCTGGGCAGACTTCCCATCCCAGACAGGATGTCTTTGCATCTTGGCTCTCTCTTGCCTTAGGCCTGCTCTTTCCTTCTTTCAGGGGAAAATGGGGACAAAGTGCCGAGCCCCAGAGCAGAGCACTGTCCTCCTCGAGGTGAATCTGTGCTCTGTTACCCTGTCTGCAACCTCAGCACTTGGGCATTCAGGATGCACACCATGATCTTCACTCTTGGGGGCACGGGGTGCAGGAAAAGAGCCATGAAATAAGTCACAGGTGAAATACAGAGAACTGTCCTGGGGGAATGGCTGCATTTGCACAGGCTGAGCATCTGCCCAAGGGGATGCACCATGCTTTAAAGTCGTGGTTCATAACCTTGCATCCTTCACAGACAGGGCTGTGGAGCAAGGCCTGTAGCACTGTGAGAACTGGGGGATTTACCACAGAAATGCGTCTTAGGCAAGAAAGTATGAGCTCTAGATCATAGTGTTTGCATGAAGCAACAGTTTCCTCCCAAAATGATTACTGGCTTGGGAGTATTTGTCAGAACTGAGACAAAAGGGGATTTCTGTCCACATATGTTCTCTTCTTCTGTTTCTGTTATTCGTGGGACTAACTTGTCATGGTTCAGCTTTGCCAGCAGTCACGCATATTTTCAGAAAAGAGAAGTTGTATGTGGTGAAGTCCTGGTTGCAATTTTTGCATCTAATTAATTAAAAATTCCTATTTTACGAAGAAATCTATTTTCACATCTCCCTTAGAAACAGGAAGTAAGTTTCTAGACTGTCGTGGTTTGACACTAAACCACCACACAGAGAAAACTGTACTGCTGTATATCTGTCTGCTTATTTATGTTGTATATTTTTGTCACCATGTGAAGTGAAGGTTAAACACTTAGTATTTTGGTTTTCTGAGTCCTAATTTACTAAATTGCCATTCAACTTCCATTTTTGTATGGCAAATTTCTACATTCGCTGCTAATCAATGGTTAATATGAGGTGGCATAAGATTGCCATCCTTGCTATTCATTGGATTAACCCTGATTTTTTCTGAATAAATATATGGCACTTGCCTCATTGCAGAGGCATTAATACTTGGAGGACAGTTTTAAATAAGTCATGGAAGCCAAGATTTGGTATAGAATCTATATGACAGCATCAGCTTATCTTTCCTCCAATACTGGAAAATGAAAACAAAGGATGGGTGCAATCCTTGGAGCTAACGGAGATCGGATAATTCTGAGGCTCAACATCTAGCCAAAAACTCTAAATCCCATAAGGAAGAATTAGACCTTGTATGTTATCATATTCAACTAGATTTTCAAATCCAAGGTGGCCAGTGGAGATACATTCTATGACCAGGAAGGAAGGAAAATAGAGTAGTACAACCATGAAAGGATCCTGAGTTAGCCAGAGCTTTGAGGTGCATCTTTTTCTTAATTGTAAATACCCACAAACCACTATAAACCTATGAATTTCAAAATCTGGGTTTTACTTGAATTTTAATTCAACTTATACAAGTAGAAAGAGAAACCAAATCTGCTGAATAAAACAGAATAACATTACAAGGTCTGTGGGTGTGAGTGTAGAGGGAGAAATACGCACCTACATTCCACATTTGAATGGCTTCCCATCTTTCTACATATTCTTCAGAGGCCTTCTGAACCTGCGGTCTCTTTCCATCAGCCTGAGCCAGGGCTGTACATAGTTTGCTCCCTCCTCTTCCAGGCACCAGTTTATGCTTCTGCTGCAAATCTGTACCTTTGAAAAGTCCTTTCCTCACACACCGCCTGCTTTGCAGACTGCAGGAAAGTGCCCTCTCCTCTCTCTCTCTGCAGGTTTTATTTATTCAATGCAGCAGCTAAACCAAGGCAAGCAGCCTGACTTTCCTTCTCACTGTTCCACTACAGCTTTCAAATGAATGTGAGACGACTTTTAAAAGACCTTGACACACAGTCAAATGCAAACAGTCAGATACTGCCTTTTAGAAGTACGTGGCTTGAGGCACCTTGGGCATTGCCTCTGGGCAGAGGCATGGACAGAGACCATGACAAGAACAGCATAAGGGGTTGCCCCAACCCATTCCTTGTCGTGGAAGGCAAAGCCTTCTCAGAGAGAGAGAGAGCATTTACTTCAGTCATGCTGAACAAAATCAGCGCTCAGGAGGTCCAAGGAGTCATCAGCAAAGTCCAGGCTGTGTTCCTTGTGCCTTCAGTGGTATCATGGACTAGTCAGTCCCATTCCTGGAGGAGGCAACTGAGATAGGCTGTGTTTCTTGCCGACCTTGGGGTCCCTGACTCCATCTCACATGCCCTTTCCATGAAAACAAAGCAACAAAGCTTGCGCACTATCGAGTAAAGTTCATTTTCAAGCTCCCAAGTTTTTTGTTTTGTTTTTGTTTCACAAAATCATAAGGGGAAAATCCTTCACATGCACATATTTCTCAGGAATGAAATATAACTTAGGAGTTTTCACTTAGGGCTGATTTATTCATCTTAACTCATCTCATTATTGGCATTTCTTAGAAATACATTGTTGAATGAGTTAAGATGGTGTGTCAAGCCTTAATTTGAATTTCATTATTGTTGAAACCTCAATGTTAAAATAACATAGGGTTTTTTGTGTTTAATTTCCTCTTTTTTATTAAAAATAAAAAATATATATTTGAGGGAAAGTTATTGAAAGCATATTCTTTAACCCAAAGACCACCCAGAATCAATGTAAATGTGTATTTAAGCAGTTTTAAAAAATTATAGTAGGTGTTGGAGAAATTGGAAGAGCTCCACAGGAGTATTTTTTTTTCTGGTATATCATCATGTCAATACAGATCTAGATGCATGATTGTGAGACTGAAGTGTAAGATGTGAAGTGGCCAGTCCTTTGACTTTATCTCTTTCTTTTGGACAAATTGAATTGCTTTCCAAATTTGTTGTTTGAACTTCAAGCCAATTTTAGTTATGGGAGAACAAAAGCACTTTTAACTTCCATGATTTATTCACTTAACATTAATAAAGCTGAAAAATAGCAGTCTATTTGGTAATGGTAGTCAAAATGGGCTTACAAACCACTGGAATTAAAATATGATAATGAAAGTGCTGACAGATCCTTTACTGTAGTGATGGGAACAGTATTTCTGCCTTATCCACACTATAATCTGTAAATAACGCTTCATTCTCTTAGTGAAGTGTGGAGAGCGATTCATTGTCATTGTTAGCATGGACAGGCAAATAACCTAACACACTTCTCAAAATAATGGTGTGTAAGTGAAATCCAGTCTGTCTCGAGACCAAAAAAATACTGTGGATTTTGGCCTTCGTCATCCAAGGATCTCAAAGCACTCAGCTGCCATTAAATGTTGCCTGCTTATTGCCACCCCTGTGCAGATGGGGAAACTGGGGAGCTGACAGGTCAAGGATACAATACTAATATGTTGGGGTTTTTTTAACTGATTGCAATGGAACCTGAACTGAGTGTCATATGACTGGATCACAGAAAATATTCATGGAAAAGCCCACCTTTACAAAAACTTTTTCTTTGGTAGCTAAGGACTAGCAATGGTCCCAAAGTTTATCAGTGGCCTTTGTCAAGCTTGAATTGCAGAATCACACATTCCAATTCTGTTGAGTCGTACTGAAAATTATTCTTCTGTGGTGGCTGGCTAATACTTTATATGAAGTAATACAGTATGCTATTAACACTGGCTAATACTGAAGGCTGCTGATGAAGCTCAAGGATCGCTATTCCAAAATCACTCAGTATTCAAAAATACTGCACAGATCTGTAAAAAACAAGACCTGGATCCATGGATCATACCACCCCAGGAAATAATCTGTTAGATGTTGTGGTGGTGATCCTACAGATCACCTTCTGTGCAAGGTCTTCACCTAAGGCAGCCAGGTCTTAGAGATGCAACCACTGCTGAAAGGGCTGAAGAGTGAGGTTTCTGTGATGTGCACACTGCTCAGTGCCATTTCATACAGTCTTTGTTACACAAGCACACTTGTGGTCTCCTGCAGGACTCCTGCCTCTTTCGGCACAACGACCAGGGGGCTTAATTCTTGTCTGGAGGTATCTTACTTCACCTTCACCGTTTAATGCTCAAGGCCTCCTGCCATATCCATTGCACGCTACTTAAACTCTGTTCTGATGACAGAACTAATTTCCTCTCGAGATTTGCTCCAGTGCTCAGTACTACAACAGATGATTGCTTTGCAACTATTTATTAATTTATTTTCTCAGCACTCCTCTGCAGAGAGGACATTTTGCCCCCATTTTATGGTTGGAGTGTTACCAGACAAAATGGAGATGAAGTCAAAAGTTACCACTGCTGTTGGCTCTTCAGTTCTCAGCTGCCTACAACCAGATTTCAAACTTCTAAGAACATGGTATATTTTGGAAGTGCAGCTGAGAGTGACTTCAGCTTAGGCTGGAGGGCTGTTCTACACCTAACACCAGGCTGCACAGAGGAGGAGGAAACGCACACAGTGAGACCCTGAAAAAGTTACTGGGGGTGATTTTAACTTTGCACTGGAATTTTACCATGGCAGCATTTATGGGGCTTAATCGTGACATACCCTTACCTGAGTCCTCAAACCTCATTCACTTTAAGTGCCTCAGCAGGTGAGGGGGTGAGGTTGCAGAAACCAAACCTCGCTGCCACTAAGCCACTATAGTTCTTTCTCAGAAAGAAAAAACATATGCCATATGAAGTTGTAAAGTAAAATTTATTCTGAAAATGCTTTATTCTGCCTCTGTGTAAACCTGTGTATACATGTGCAGAGCCATTTTTTCAGATTCCAAAGAAAATGCTCATAACTGTTTACTCTTAATGTACATCAAACCTCCAGCCAAGGACCATCCATGCTTTATCAAATTTCAATTAACTGTAATTGGTCAAGCTCTCAAGCCCCATGCATATCAGTGAGGTCAGAAACATGCCTAAGGTGTATAAGGACATAAGTGTGAGACAATGAGAAAAAACAAGCATCACTTACAAGCTACTTTGGCTTGAGGGATCTTTTACCACTTGTAACATTACAGGGCTGTAACCACATGTGATTTTTGAAATGGTGACTGATTCTCCAGAGCTGACCATCAAAATCAGACAAAGCCACGACCTTCAAATCAAAGTCCTCCTTTTGTTGCCGAGTTATGCCTTTTATAGATTTTCTGTCCATTTTTCATTGTCCTTTAAAAAATCTGAGGCTGTGTGGATTCTTCCAGGTGACATTAGTGTTGCTCCTTTCCTGGAACTGGCTAATTAGGATGATGGGGAGGAGGTTGCGCAGCTTGAAGAGTATGGCAAGGCAGAGAGTGAGGGTCCCAGGAGAGACCTCAGAGCCTGTAGATCAGGCTTGGATGGAGAGATTGCTGAGTTGGGCCACAGAAGCACTGGAAAGAAAACCTGCTAGGGAGCAGACGGGAAGCCACAGAGTTTGCTGCTACTTAAAAAGTTAATGAAATGACTGCAAAGAAAACTGGAAGCAAGATTTAAAGCTGCCACAGCTTTGCAGGAGGAATTGGCTACAAGCATTTTCTACCTCTGCTCTGGGTTCCTCCCTCTGAGTTTACTGGAAATATACTAGCCTACACTCTAACACAGTCTGGCTTTTGAATGGAAAAAGCCATTTGATCCACTTTGGAAAGTTCACTTTGGGGAAGTGGGTCAGCAGAGCTTGCCTCATCTCTCTCCTAAAGGAGAGCAGCAGAGTGGTAACAGGGATTCCTGAGCTTTGCCTTCAGAGAGGATATGAGGCAAAGGCTATTTCCAAAAGCAAGGTGAGACTATGACGGACCAGTTGTCTGTCCTAGTATGGCAAATTCTGTAACAACTCCAAAAAATTTCAGTAATTTTCTGCCCAGCAGTTAGCTGAAAACATAATTTTTTTTCACTCAGCAATGGATGTTGATTATTTCTTTTCAGTGGGATAAAGAAAAAAGAACAGTCCTTTTTCTCCATTATAAAAGAGCACAGGAACTGAAAAAACCCTACATGCAGCAGTGAGAATGATTGTTAAGGTTCTTCTTATTCTTTGATATACGAATTCTAAAATAAGCTGACATTGGTTTTATCAAATACGATGTTATTTTGCTAGTATGAGATCTTACCATGAAACTCAGCTAATCAGTCTTTCTTGGAAAATGGGAAGACAATGCCATGGATTACATTACTTAGCGAGCAAATTATATTTTCAGGTGTAATTTGTGTTATTGCTCTTTTAATTTTTTTTCCCCCAAAGCAAAAATGTGTGTTTTTACAAATGTTACACACATTTGTACAGAAAGCCTGTATCATTGCAGGACGAAGGAGAAGAAGGAAACAGGGATAAAGTAACCTGCTTACAGACATGCTGTAGCTGTGGTGGCCTTTTTTGCATTTTCAGCTCAATAGAAACAAGTACCAGACAAAAGCAGTGCAGATATTTAACAGACAGCAGCCAGGAATTCAGTGGCCATTTGCTGGCACATGACCATAACCGAGAACTACTGAAAAACTGTCAGGATCCAGTTCACTTTTAAAAGTATTCTCTAAGATAAGAATAGCCTCGCCTTGAGTAAAACAGTACATTTCGGTTTGAAATCTGAGCATCTGAAATTTGCTTTAATTTGTCTGTTAGCATCAGCATTAACCCACTGATTAATTGTTACCACATTACTTTATATCTTATAAAGTAATGCTCAGTTTTGCCGTGTTGACTTGTATAAATTAACTTTGGAAGAGAAGAAAAAGGTCATCATTTTACATTTTGGGTTTCTACTTTGTATTGTGGATGCTCATTTGTTGCAAATTGATCCAAAAACTGGGAAGGTTAAAATAAACATATTTTACAGGGAAAAGGGTTTATGGAAAAAAAAGCCCCACAAATGCTTGATGTTCTTGACAGCTTATCAGTCCTTTTGTCAACAAAATGAGCTTCTGTAGCTTTAAAACTGGTCTTCATAGTCAGACATTTGCACCTTAAGTTAGTTAGCTGCTAATTAAGATACTAGTTAAAATATATTTTCCCCAGTCAGTGTGTACACATCCGACAAGTGTATTCCAGGATTGAACCAAGAATAAATATTTGTGGTTTGATGAAAACACAGGGGAGTGTTCGTATCAACTTTTATAAACAAGTGAAGTGACTGTAGATAACCCAGTATTATTTATTTTGACGTAAAGATTCCTATGCTGATATAAACATCCTCAATGCAAAATTACTTATGACTGGTTTTGTAAACGAGGGATCATAAACAAATTTCTGGGGACAGCTAAAACAGAAGAATATTAGTCTTAGTGACCAATGTGACCTCCCCCAGGAGGAAGAGCAGGAGACTTCATCATAAGAAACTGCAAGATAATTAGTACATATCCTTTTAATGATAAACACTGTTTAGCAGAGGATTTTGTATATTCCTCAACAGTTTTGGTTTCAAATATTCTTCTTTCATACACTTTTCTAGGTTCATATGTTCCTATAAATATAAACAATCCCTCCTTTCTTGAATGCAGGCATATACTTGACCTCACGTCAGTTTCACATTAATAAGTTCCACAGGCTAAATGTGGATTTTTTTTTAAATCCTTCCTCTTCATCATTTTGGAATTCCCCTATTTTCAATTTTCTTTAAAGCTTGCATTATTAGACAGCTGCATAGATACTAATACTTTTCCTTTTACAGCATTCATTGTTTTAAATAGTTTTTTCACCTTTTTTTTATTATTATTATTCAATTCCTTTGTAAAATAAACATGTCTAATATTTTCTTCCTTTCTTCAAATGAAAATTCTACATTCCTGTGCTACTTTTTAGTCTATCTCTGAACATGCTGTATGCTTGGCTTGTATTTTGGGGAGTGGAAAATTGAAAATTGGACAGAGAATTGTAAGAATAAAAAGAAACTATCTTCATAAAGCCATTGTAATGTTTTCTGTATTAGTTTTTATCCTATTCTTTATGCATCCAAATAGTTTTATTTATTAAATTTTTAGCTTTCCAGCCCCTGGTGTACATAGAGCAGGAGTTTCATCTATCTTTTCAGAGTAAAATAATGCTATTTTCCTGGAATGGGCACAGTTACTACAGAACATAGTAAGACTTTGTACCAGATGCATACTGCTTCTTCCAATGTATAGCAGAAACACATTGCATATTTTAAGTTTTCTGAATAATTTTTTGTAATGACTCATCTTACCTCATCTCTCTTGTGTACATCACATTTCTGCTTGAAAATGTGATTATAAGTATTTGCATGCAGAGGCAAACAGAGGACTCCTGCATACTTATGGGAGCAATTAAACATCTTTCTTGAGTTGCAGGTGGCCATTTGGAACACTGGCTTTTTGAAGACATGCAAAATAATTCCCTACCAGGACTCTTACTTAAAATTTCCTGCTTGAGGGCTGAATGGCACAAGAACCCTGTTGCCTCTGGGCCAGTGAGCTGTTCTCTGCTTTGCTACTTTGAAATATCTTCTGCCTCAGGCTGTAGCCTGAGGTTATGACTTGCAACTCAGTAAATGTCCATTTTCCTTTTTCTGAAGGAACATGAAGGGATCCCTGGGTATTCCAGATGGATAGAAACCTGTTCTGCTGGTTAAAGTTCACAGGTCTAATCCTTGGACCCATGCCACTTGATACCGGCCAGCTGAGGAGTTTGCCTTTTTGGATATTACTTTTCAATTCAGTCCTTTGGAGTTCTGCTAAGGAAAAATCCAACAAACCTGCAGAGATGTTGCTTGTCTCTCTCCTTGGACTGTATTTGGTTAAGGGGGAAAACAGTTACACCTCTCTAACCATTTCTTTAGAGGCATTGGCAATGTCAGATAATCACAACCATCTGGCTCTTCTCCAACAGACTCTTCACTCTTCAGTCTCCATGTTGGGCACGTGGCTGGGGCAGGGTCTAGATGTTAGGAAGCTCTTGATGTGCTCTGGGACCAAAACTTGGAACTATTCTAGTAATGCGAGAAGTTTTTTATCCTGGTGGACTAGTCAGGCTCTGAGGCAAAGTTTGTAGGATCAGCCAAATGTTTGTGGGATGCCAGAATTCATCCCCTAAAAAGAAAGAGTGATAGGCAAATCTCCTGTGAACACTTCATATACACAAAGATTTCACTTTTTGAAAATATTATTCAGTTTTTATCAGTAGTTTTAATCAAGAGAAAGGATCTCCCTGAAGGACCTGTTTATTTTGTTTACTTTGTGCTATTCCTAAAACTCTGGGTATCAGCACATCCTGCTTACCACTTGCACTGTTAAGTCAGAAGGTACTACACCCTATATTTTAATGTGACACTGTTTCCCCCTTTCCATCTTAGGAAAGCACCCCCAAACCAAGCCCACAGTGTGTAATTCTGGTGGTCTAGTCCTCACCCCATATCTGCCATCTACCAGCATCTGAGGCAAGGAGCAGAAATGACACACAATGATTTAGGAGAACAGAGAGCATTTTCTTATTTTATCACAATTTTACAAAATATTTTGTTATTAGTATTGAAAATGTCCTCTGTTTAGAAACACACTTGTATCAGCATGCTGCCCTCTCCTCTTGTTATTCTTTCTACTGTAGAAAGGTACTTCTCAATGTTATCTGTATGAAAAGCTTTTAGCTTTACTTTCTTTAGTTTGTGGGAATTTTTCCCCTTAACTGCTGAATAGTGCAAATAACCTGTAGATCTCTGCTAAGATAAGGAGTAGTGAATGGAATTTTTGCTCAAGGCCACTGTGTTCAAGCACGGCAGCTTGGGCACCTCCTACAAATCCCTGTAATCAAGATTCAGAAAATGACCTTGCCCTACCTCTCCCTCCAAGCCCCCAAGTGGGTGCGTGTGAGACCGTGGATACTGAAAGTTAATGAGGCTGCAGCTAGAGTGAGTCACATGTAAGATTGTGGATGAAGCACAGATGGCTGAGGAGGATCACAGACAGCTTTCCTGTTGAAGAGAAGGATGGGGAGGCTGCGGTGAAGTTCAGCCAGGACTTCAGTAAAGGTGGTGAGAGTCCTGATTCCTAGAGGGATACAGGAATTAGGTTGATGGGCTGAGTCAATCAGTCAGCATGAAGCAGCTCATTTTCAGCACTGCATTAGCTATAACAACTACCCCAACATCTGCACTCTCGGTGCCTCACGCTGCTGCGGTTGCGCCGTCCTCGGATATACCCAGATGAAGAAGTGCATGCACAGTGCCCAGATTTAATATGAATTTATTATGAATGTTGCATCCGAGGAAAGTGCTGGGTCAGCCAAGTGACTGATCATGGACTCTGGAATTCAGGATGATGCCATGATGATTTTTTGCTTTTTCTTTTATACCCCTTTTATATGCTCTTTTATATAGCTTCTATGTATTCTTAGTGCTTTTAGCCCACACAGTTATAATTCTTTAAGTTTGATAACTTCCCTTAGACCCAGTATCCCGTTAAGCCGAGACACCAAACATTCTAAAAACCCCAGACACCGAGGGCCTCTCCAGAACACATCCTGTAAACAAAGATAGGCCCATCCAGGGGTAAAGTTCCTCGGACGAGGGGTCTCACTGGAGTCCCTCACTGGGGAATCTTTGATAGATGTGCTAATTTGCAAGGCCTATAATTGTAGACACATCACATCGTGGGTGGCCATTTTTTCAGGGTGCATTTCGATGTGCATTTCAGCGCACTCGAGGATCCTTGAACAAATACCAAGGTAAAACCCTTTCTCCCTCTTAACCGTGTTTAGCTTGTAATTTTAAGACCAGGGAAAGGTGTCAAGGACAGTGACATTCTTTTTTGCTCTTGGCACTGAAACTTGGTATTTACTTAATACTGATTTTCTTTGATTAAAAAATTTGTTGAGCTGTCGCTGACATCCTTCCTGCCTTTCTGTCCTCATCTTAACTTGAACTGGTTATGTAGCAAAAATGAAAGCAACGGTCAAAACCCATGAAGAACAGTACTGCAAAATATCTGTGAGGTAAAAAATTATAAACTCCTAATAATACACAGTTTGTTTCCTTCTTGATTGTGAGACTGACTTTCATACCTGCAACATGAACCACTGTTTGGTTCTATGGTATACAATTTAATAGGTAGTCCATCTTTTGGGTTTAAATAGTCAAAATCAGTTTGGAATACTTTTCCTTGATGTGGTCATTTTTCTTCCAAAAAAGAACAAACTTGAACATGATTTTGAAGTGTTGAAAAGGTAGTAGATTTATGTTCCTTTTTTAGGGTGTAATCTGTGCTCCATGTTCAGAGGAGATCTGCAATCAGATTCCATGATAGCAGAGTTCAGCACACCACAAAAGAATAGGACCTTCCAAAATTCTGCTCAGAGTTACCTCGTTAAAAAGTGCAAGCAAAGCAAAGAACAAAAGCTTAAATATTCATGTGAAAGTGACACAACATCAAGAATAATATCAGCATATGGATATAATTTCTTCCTCTAAAACCAGCAATTATGATTTATGATTGATAAGTTTTTGCACTTGCTCTATCTGCTGTTTCTAAAAGTAAAGCAAGGTTAAATGCAGCTGGTAACTCTGAAAGCCAAGAGCCAATCTGTTAACTGAATTCAGAAGGATGACAAAACAGAGGCATCATATTAAAACAATTAGAAGAACCATGGCAATAAATTATAAAGAATGTCCTTACAGCTGAGCTCAAGAACAGAGAGTATTGTTGTAGTATAGTACAGTCATACAGCAAGCAATATATCCTAACTGGCTTATTTGCTAATGAAGAATGACACAGAATGCAAATCTCTTATTAATCTGGATTAAGCAGAGAAAACAAACTTGTTTTAAACCTAGCCTTATAAACAGAAGGTCTAATCCTGAGCCTGCTTATATAGGGGTGTTAAACTAAATACAGTAGAAATGGTGTGTTTGCTCAGTGGTGGAGAACAAAGCAGGAGGCAGCCCTACACACTGCCGGTGAGGGGGTTACTCTTTGCAGTGAAATATGAGTCACGGGATCACACACACAATTAATAAGCCAAAATCAACACAGGCGGGAACATTAGGCTCATTTGTTTAATTATTCACTACAGGCAAAGTCTGTTGTTCATTTGATTTCAGAATCTGGGCAGAACCGTTTTGCGCTGGATCGGTCCCCATTCAGATCTGCCTCTAGACCAAACAAGGGAGTTTCTGATCCAAGCAATGGCCACATCTAAGAACTTTGGATAAAGTAGTATTTAGCTTTTGTCTAGGAGTTATGAACTGTCTGCAAGGTATAATGGCTTAAATTGACACATGCCAAAAGATCACTAAACTTTCAACAGCTGTATTATGTATCAAAAAGCATTTTTATATATAACATTCACAAGAAAAACAATAACAGACTAAAATCAGATTCATTCAAACACTCAGGAATTCCATGAGAATCTTGATGATTGTTTTTTGAAGAATGTTTATGTCATTAAAATACACCATTTTGGCTACACAGAAATATTTCATGCAGAAGTGTCAGCGGTAACAGCAGTTTAAATGGAGTATTTTATCACATCTCTAGGAAGATTTTGAAAAGATAAAGATTACTGGTTTTGATCATCAGAATTAGTGTGGCTGGAGACAATTTTATTCTGTGACATTGCTCCAAATACTTGTGTTCAGCCCATTGTGAGCAGAAAGATGCTCACACTTCATAATCCGCCAGGAAACTGCGCAGTGATCTGTAAGCCATCTCTACAGGGCAGTAATTATTTCGCACAAAGGGAAACTAAGGTATCATGTATCTTTTGACCATGGAACACTGCCTGATAAGAAACAGACGGTGAATTTTGCCATTCATTTATTTTCTAAAGGAAGGTGAAATAAACTAGTGTCCCTTGGGTATCAACAGTAGGATCTGGCCATCGAACTGACTCAATGCTTGTGTGAGAGAACTGATGGCAAATGTTAGGCATCAGCTTTTCTGCAACAATGAAAAAAAAAATGATTACCTAGATAAAAGTGTTACTAGCTCAAAATATACACTAAGCCGAGTTAAAAGGAAACACTCTGCACTATGTTCCTGTGAACATATTCAGGCACTTAATGCATGTCTGGATGTTCAGGAGTCCTGACCTCTCTCAGCTGGTCTGTGGATTTCAGTATTTAAGTAGCTGAGCAGGAGCTTGCAGGCTCAGCACTTCTGTGCATCAGGCCACCTGTTGAAGTGCCTAAATATAGTCCTCTGAGCTTAACCTCAGACTTGACAACCTTGGCTATTACAAACTGCTATTGCACCTCTAGCAGTTTTTTCAAAAAGCAGTTCAGCGATCCTGTGGGTCAGGAAATTAGCAGGAAGACAACCACAGCTCTCTCCTTGTGGAGAGAAAGGCAAAGCTGAACGAATTAGCAAATAATATAATGAGATCTGGCAAATAGCTGAAGCATGGGGAACCACCAACACTAAAGCTGATGCCTGGCTGAAGCTTGCCACTAAAGAGCTAATGCAAAGTGAGTTGTACACTCTTCTTTTAGTAGCTGTATCATGTTTAGGCTACCAAAAGATAAAAATCTAACTGTAGTACGTAGCTCAACCACGGAAACTCATAGAATTTCTCCAGTACTGGATGCATCTCTGTCTTTCCTGGTAAACACTGATTTGCTTAGGGAGCTGCAAAAGTGATTGGAGAACAGATTTTCATGATTAAAATAAATCAGGTTGTCTCTAAGCTCTAAAGATGGAATTATTATGCACAAGAATGCTTTCATGTGACCATTTGGTTTTTAAACAAGATAATTGCAGCAGCATAAGTAGATACAGCTTATCTACTGTGTATACAGCTGTAGTGTTATTGAGGAGACTCACACCACTGTAGTTATTCCTCTTCTGCTGAAGTGATCACTGGCAATCTTGAAAAAAAAAATCCTTTTATAGTGTTAGGTCTGCAGAGATGTTACGTTCGTATACATTTCTGTGTATATTATATAAACAGTGCCACTACCCTTAAAGTGAACATAGCCCTTGGATTAGCAATTTCCACAAGATCATCAGGCAGATCTTGTCGATGGGATTAGCTCACCTCATTTTTAGAGTAAGAGAGAAAACAAGAATCTGGTGTCTCAGCACACTTGGTAAGCACAAACAAAAATACCACTGCAGTACCGTCGCTTCTGAAAAATAATTGAAAAATAATAGTGGTTTTCTGTCCTGAATGCCAGAGGACCGACTGAAGAACATGTGACAAAACACCAGAAAAGAATAGAGCGTTACGAAAGGAGAAGCCAGTGCAGTTACGGTAATGGATATGCTGCTCTGCTGGGGGTCTTGCTCAGAGACCGCGAGTGCTGAAGAACACTTTCAGCTGGTCTTGATTAAACAAAGACTGGCAGCACAAGTACTGAGATCTATTTCCAGTCAGATCTTTGAACCTTGTTTATGGCTAGCTGCCCCCATCAGCAACCACCTGACAGCGGGTGATGCTCCCCCCGTGTCTGCCGAGCACGCTGGATGCTCTGTACCACACAGCTGGGGAAGCACAGCCTCCAGCCAGGACACCAAATGTCACCACTGGCATCTATATCCCATACCATGTGCTCCCATACATCTGTGCCCCCTGTACATCTCTGCCACGCTCTGGTTTTATACCCTGGAGATCATTATAGCTGGAGAAAGTTACCCCTCAGAGACACTTTGCACTCACAGACTGCTGCTGGACTGCTATGCAAGTAACTTCTTAGCTACCAACTTTCATATGCATTTTTCAATGAACCTTACACTTAAATAGAAATTATAAAGATCATGCAGCGTCAGGCTGCAGGACTTGTCTGATGGATTGCAATATCCTCGGAATAGAGGTTTTGGTACTATTTTACCTCCAGTTAATTGATTACTAATTAACTTGAGTTAACCGAATTCAACACTAAGTGCTGGACTAGACATGCCACAAATGTTTGTTCCAGAACATTCAGAAGAAAAACCACAAGTATTTGAATCCTGAAAGAAAAAATGTGTGGAATATCCAGACTAGCATTTGCAATTGTGCTATTAGGTCAAGTTAGTATTGCAATTAATTACTGTGGGGTAGAGGGTACTAAAAATGCTGGCACTAACATTACCTAATAAATTTGGTGTTCCACATTGCCACTGACAGAAAATTAATTCTTTCATGTCATTTGTAGCTGGTCAGTGGACATGTGAGAATTCACTGATCTCAGAGTATAAGATTGTAATAAATATGTAAATGTTTTGGGTAAAATAAACTTAGCTACAAAAACATTAGCAACTTTCTCGTTTGTAATTTCTATGTGTTACTTAAAGTTCTAACAATGTATTTACATTACATCTTTGCTTAGGTATGTTAATTAACTTAAGCTTAACAGTCATAAACCACCAGGAATGTAATGAAGAAAACTAGTATTTGCTTTACTACCTTTTTCCATACTTTAAAATATTGATGTAAGCTCAGTTTTTACATTCTTATGCTTTTCCCGTCTTTTAAGTCTCCCCCCTTTGTCTTCTTAAATCTTTGTTCTTCATGGGTGGGAGCAAGCAGCTCCACATCTCAACCTTTTCCAATTAAAGTAATATAAAAAACAACATTGTAATATTTTCTTTGACTGACATCTTCCAGAAATAAGTGTTATGATCAAATGATAAGCCAGTTCCTGCCCCATGCACTGCACATTTATGTTCTTAGTTGCAGCCTCCCACAGCCCTGCTGCCAGCCAAGTGGGATATCTCATGGTATTTGCAGTTTGCACCTAACATTTTATCCCCTGCCTTTCCACAGGCAAACCTCCTAGTTTCCTTGTGTTATGTGAAAAAGCAGTGGCAGATGTCTGGCCTTTTGCTCTTCCACAGACGTGTAAATCCCAGAGTCTCACAGAGGAGGAGTAATCAGCACTGTGCTGCTCTCTGGGGATGGGGCCTTTCAGGAAGTCCCTTTGACCGAAGGGCTCAAAGAATCCCCTCGGCAGGCACAGTGAAGGGGCGCAGTACCTCCCTCTACCATCCCACACAGTGCTTGCAGGATGGGAGCCAACCGTGAGCCTCATGCTTAGAGTACATGTCACGAAGAGTCTGGGAGAAGAGCCTGTCAGAGAACTTGACTCACATCTAGGCTGACCTACCATGGACTAACTCACACACAGAAGATCCCACCTGCGATGCTGGCTTCCACAATTCCTTTCTGTCTCTGTCCTAGACATGAGGCAAACTCTTTCAGAAAATCCCTGTACTCACAACCCCACATGTAAGCCATTTTTTCCATATGTGGAAAAAGGGATGACAGCAGCCTTCCAGTACTTAAAGAGAACTTGTAAAAAAGAGAGAGGGACTTTTTACACGGGCACATAGTGCTAGAACAAGGGACAATGGTTGTAAACTTAAAGAGGGAAGGTTTAAATTAGATTTTAGGAATAAATTCGTTATTCAGATGATTGTGAGGTACAAGCACATGTTGCCCAGAGAAGTTCTGGATGCCTTATCTCTGGAAATGTTCAAGGCCAGGTTTGATGGGGCTTGGAACAACCTGGTCTAGTGGAATGTGTGCCTGCCCATGACAGGGGGTTTGGGACTGGATGATCTTTAAGGTTCCTTCCTACCCAAACTGTTCTGGGATACTGTGATATACAATGGGATGCATCAATCAGCAGTAAGAGCAAGGGCTCTTCATGAGGAAGAACAAGGTGGGAGCTGAGGATGACCACAACACAGACAGGAGTCTCACCCACAAAATACAGCCCTCGAACAGGGGCAGTCAGAGAACAGGAGAGCTACAGGCTTCACCAGGACCCCACTGAGCACAAGGAGGTGAAATAAAAAGTCAGGTCCAAGATCAGCTCAGGAAAACCAGCAGCAATTTTGAAGGACCAGGAGTTGAAAAAAGGCTTGCCCTCAAAGGAAGTACTGATCAAATCATCAGCCCGGCTGGCTGCTGAGGCAACACAGCTTCTGCTGAAATAAGTTAAAGTAAGAAACCCTCTTGTATTTAATACTCTGGCTGCTTATACCCAAGGTTTTGGGGTGCGTGAGCTGGGCTGGTGGTGGAAAAGGTCTGGGTGATACGGCTTTCTCAGGGAAACATAGAAAAACTAGATAGATTTGCAAGCACTGTAGGTGCTCAAGGCAGTTTGTTACTGGATGGATGTGATCAGCAGGGAAAAGGCTCCATGTAAATATGGCATGGTTTGGCAGATATGTTTTCTAGAAGGCTAAACCTGGCTACCTTTGGTAGCAAATGTCTGGAAATGTGTCCCTGCTGGCCCTCACAAATTCTTCTGGCCTTATTTATGAGGAGAACATGAGCCTGGTGAAATGGGGCAAGCAGGCTACAGGAATGTGGGAAGGGCTGGAATATTTTGGTCTCAGAAACTGAAATGAATAAAGGATGGAGCCCGTGGTATGGGTATGTGGATATTACTGTCATAGGCAAAACTCTGACTGCTGAGAGGAGGTAAACCAGCCATCTTGGAGACAGCTCGTGTGATGCTAGAGATCTTGTTACAGGATTTCATTCACTGGCTTTGTGAGTGAAGCAGAAATGGGGTAGAAATCAGTGCCTGCCTGCCTGCTGGTTTCACAAACCCACAGAACAGCTGAGATTGAAAGGGACCTTTGGCAGTCACCTTGTCAAAGCCCCTTGCTCAGGAGCATAGGCCTGTGTCCAGGTGGCTTTTGAATATCTCTAAGGAGGAACACAGTTTGGGGATGGTGCAATGAGGACAGGGGAGTTTACACTTGGAGAAGACCCATGAGTTTCTTCCAATATCTTTCTCTGGCTAGGGCCTTACCAATCCTTAATGATGGGGCAATTATTTATTAGGACCTTTGGGGCTCTGGTAAGATTCTGAGCTTCCCCAGAGTAAAATAATGGTTCTGAAGGAAAGCTAAATGATGCTGATGGCTTTTCTTTTTTCTGAAAATCACCTCAAAAGTGTTACCTGATGCTATTCTTTAAAGCTATCATGCAGAGACTGCATGTTTAAACTGGGAAATTCTTCCACACTGCCACTTTTGAGCCCATGGCTCTTTCTGTAAATTCAGAGATCAGCTCCCTTGCATTTTTTTAGTACTGTCCAAATCAGGTTACCTGTTTGATAATGTTTTCATCATATCAAATTAGTAGCTGCAAAAGCCTTCACATCCTGTCCCTAGAACATATTTGCTGTTAGGCATTGTTAGCTGTATAGCTGTTTTTCATCGAATTGTGCCTCTTTCAGAAGAGGAAAAGAGGCTTCATGCCTTTGGGTGTAGCTTATAAACTTCTTAATTCTCAACCAATGTTCTTATTCAGCATCTGAGTTTGTGTCATCAGGTAGCTGTGCTTCCTGGAGGCCTTGTATCCATATTAATACACTTACTGCTTATTTTCTATGAGACTTTTTAAAATCCAGCTGTATTCTGAATCACAGGTTATATGGAATGACAGCTCTTTTATCTTGATTTTGATTTTCTCAGATTTCATTTTACCTCTAGAACGGTAACTTAGAGCTTCAGCTGGACTCCATTATGAATCAAATGTTAATCTCTGAGAATAGCAAAAAAGCAAAGCTATGGAAAACTCTTCTTTCCCAATTTTGTTGCTTTTGATAAGATTTTCATGCTTGGTTTCATAATAATGCCAAGGTATCAGTGGGAAATGGGGTCCCACTGACGTAAGGCTCTTTCCAAATATGTAGGAAAGTGTCCCCACTGAAGTGACTATGATATAATAGCTAAAATACTCACAAAATGGAGGAAAAAAACGAAGCATATGCTCTTTCTGGAGCTCAGCAAGCATGGGAAGACATGGCATATGCCTCTGCCTTCCAAACATATGGAAGAATATTTTAAAGAACTGGATATATATGAATATTTAGGTGCTCTCAAAGCTTCAAGTCCTAAGTGTGGAAGCTACAGCTTTCTTAACCTAGAGAAAACAGGTGTACAACACCAAGGGCTGATTTTCATACATGTTACTTCAGATCAGTAAAGTGCAAAGAGCAGCAGTGCATGCAGGATGGCTGTGATAACTTCTGTTTTAGATAAAGATCATTATTTTCTACTTAATGGATCAAACACAGGCTTTATGCAGCTGCTGTTCTTGGAAGAAAGGGAACTAGCAAGGCCTTACTGTGTTCAAGGTGACCGATTTCTTTACTAGGTGTAGGGTGCCACCTGCAGCACCAAGTTTGAAGCTGAAAATGAGGTAAATAAAGCCATAGCCATAACCTAAGTGATTGTAATATTATTATTTGAGTAGCCTAAGGGACAAATTCACAGGACTGAAGCTGAAGAACATGTAAAAATAAAAACGTATCAAGCTGACTCTTATTTGTCTTTAAAATGACGTAAGGAAATTAATGAATAATCTAAATGAAGTAAATTAATTTATAAAGTCAATACATCATTTAGTAAGAATATATATTATTAATTTTTAGGTGGGATATATCCAGAAATATATGTAAAAAGACATAATGAGCGTCAAATATATATTGCAATTGCATTTACTTCAAGGAGTCCTTAATAGTCCTTTAAGATTCCTTAAGAGTGGAAACTTAGGCTTTGATTACTGTTAATTTAAAAAGTGTATTTGAAAGTATACTGTGAGTATTCATCACTGAAATGGATGGAAGGAAACTCCTTAATTCCTAAGTAGCTAGATAGGATCTGAGCTTTTCAACAGCTTTCATAGTTGTTTGTCTCTGTATGTGGACAAACTACCATCCCATATTTCCATACACTTGAAATCTGAATAAATTGAAGCCTATTACAGATCCAAGCTTTAAAGCTTGCTTTAAAAATATTTACAAATTAATTTGGAAACATCTCAAACATATTTTACACTTTAGTAGAGTAGCGCATGCCGTTATTAAAGTAATCTGCAGATGGAAGGTGATCTTTAAAAAACTCAGGAGTACAAGAAATCTGCAAAGGAAAAGGAAAAAGGCAGATGGTGGTGGCAGCATCTTTTCATGGATGCCTTGTAGCCGTCATATCTCTGGCTTTGAATGTAAAAGACAAAGCAAGAAAAGGCACTTATGTAGTAAATGTGCACTGGGCTGGAGCCATGGCTCTCAGATGCTGGCAGCATATTGCTAAGGATTTACACAGAAAGGTACAAGGAAAGTACCATGCTAACCCTGATAAACCCTGGTGGCCTTGGGAATTCGTCTAAGGATTTTGTTTCAGTTACCACCAACCTGAGTTTGTGATAATGTTGTTTAAAGGCCAGTGGTAATTTTATTGTCAAGGTACAAGGACAAAGGAATTGGCCTCTATTTTTAGGGCTGAATGGAATCAAGTATTGTTTTTTTAGCAAAACAACTTCTTCACTACTGTAGTCAAAGGGAAAAAAAAATTGGAAAGCAGGGTATGATACAAAAACACTTAGAGGTACTCAATTTCGGAGACAAATTGCAGCTTTGAGGTTCAATGATGTTTGTAAAAATACTTGTTGTTATCTACTACCCGGAGTGACACTTTTTAAAAGTTTGCATTTTTATGAAATACCCTTTGCAGGATTTTAAAAGAAAATAATACTTCCCTCCCCTGGCAATATGTCTGCTGGCTTCTGGGCTAAACAAAAAAAGCCCCAAAATCTAAGCTGAGAATAACAGTCATTAAAATCACCTTTGGAGCTAGGTGTTGTGAATAATTCAAGAGGACACTGAAGATGTCAGTGTTCTTTTGATTAGGGGTTTACTTTTTCAAATTGAATAAAAAAAGTTGAAAACTCTAAAGGAAAACTAAAACAGAAGTATAACCAACTTCTGACATATGGACTGTTTCTAAAAATGTCATCTATTTCTTAACTTTATTAGGCACAGCCAATTTAATCAAAATAAGCCAGTCACGGTTAACATGGCTATCAAGAGTGGAAACACATTTTACAAGTTCAATTACTTAAAGGACAGAATGAAGCCTTTTAGGTTCTTAATGAAGGATCTGAAGAGGTGCTGTCATATTTCCCACAGAAAAGAGTAGTAAAATAACTCCGTTAGTCATTCTGAAAAAAGCTTTGAAACCATAAGAGTGGATTTTCAGTGAATACAAAATATTCAGCTAATACAAAGTGTAGCAGCTTGCATTTCTGTCCCATTAGTAGTGGTTTTCAAATGTGAAAATTCCCACTATGCAGGAAAGGTAGAATTGCAGTGGAAGATTGAAACACTTGGTGATATTGTCTTCCTGTACTTTCAATTTTAGCATAATGCTGATTTTTTGTATATATACATTCTTGCATTATGTTGGGTTCAAGGATTCTGAAACTGCAAAGTTTGAAAGTCTAAGGTAAAATATTCAAACCTAAATAGCTCGTAGTAGTGTTACAGCTCTACCTCTTACACTGCTGGTGGAAAAGAAGGGGGGACCCTTTTATCCCATGGCACCTTAGAGAGAAAAACCTAAATTTGTGATAAGGACATTTCACTTATGTCTGATTGTGGTATGGTTTGTACACTTGTCCCGAATTGCAGTTTACTCGGTAGAAAGGCCATGAGTCTGAGGTAGGCTACGATCCCAGCAGAATTTTCTCTTTCTTTTTTCAGAAGATGCACAGTTTACAGACTGGCACAGCAAGCTTGGGTAGCTTAAGCCACTTAGGTCCATACACCACACATGTGGCCTTCCCAAACCCAAAACCTATCAGCAGTGGTGTCCCCATCTCTTCCCTTTTACATTAGCTGTGGTACAAGGTGATCCCTGGAGGGTGCGAGAGAAAGTCAGGCAGAGCTGCTGCAGGGAATTTTGTCTGGGTCTCTAGGGAAAAAAAAACCATCCCTGTGAGAACAGCTGATTTTGACTAAGTCTTAAAATAAGAAAATCTAGTATTAGAATCTCCACAAGAGGGCATTATTAAATATTAAAATAGCATTAGTTTCCAGAGCCTGTGTATGGAAATGCTGGTGTGTCGTGGTTTGACACTGGCCCAACGCCAGGCACCTACGAGAGTCGCTGGCTCACCCTCCCTTACCCCAGCTGGGGAAACGGAGGGAACAGAGGAGAAAGGGTTAACGGAGACTTCATGAGTGAGATAAGGAGAGCAGGAGAAAATATTTCAAGGGCAAAACANCTGGTGACAATATGATTCATCAAATGCAATTTATTTTCACTCAGTTCTTCATGGGGCTGCCCAAGTTCTGAGATTAAAAAACTCCTAAAACTGAGATAAAGGCAATAAGAAGCAACAAATATCAGTCCTCCATGTTATCTATAGCACAGAATATTCATGTACTATTGCCAGCTCCCATCATCCTGGTGGGATGGACAAAAGATTATGAAATGAGATTCTGGGGGGTCAATGCTCCACAAAATAACCCCTGCCCAGGTAATAACGTGAGACTGTGGTTAATACTAGTTACCCTGTTAGAAGTGAATGGATTTACTTGGAAATATAGGTGTATAGTTATGTTGCTTGTTGGATTCACAGTCAATAGGAGGACAGCAGGGGAATTTGATCTTGGGGTAGGAAAGGCTAGAAAAACAAAGGTAAATGGAAGGAATAATCAGGAAAAGTAGGTTGTGATGTCTGGGAGGGAGTTGTATCAAATCCTGAACAAACAATACAAAAAGGGACAAAAAACACTGAAGAAAGGTTAGGAGAAAAAACCACAAGGAAAATAGGTGTCCTCGCTGTTTTAGTTATTGCCAGGTACAGAGAACTGACTGTGTCCTCAACTGTGCTTGCTCCATGTGGTGTTCAGTGATGGGCATGGGCCATATGAGATTCTGAGGTCCGGTCACAGCCCTGTGTCCTTCCATCTCACATGGTCCTGTTTATTTGCCAGGGCTATGCATTTGATTGCTAGCCCTGATAGCTCAGCCATATCAAAGGGTGCAAACTCAGACTTAGAGGGAGGAGAAATAAACAGAAGTGATTATAATAAAGAAAAAGGGCCCCAAGGGGCATGTGTTTATAGACTTTACAATTTAACCATATGTTGCATTCTGCTTGTACCAAATGCTTTTTTTTCCATGCAATAAATGTTGCCTATAACCACCAAGATTCAGCCTGAGATCTGCCACGAGAGTCTTCTAAACTGCAATATCTTTTTCTCTTGAAAGAAGTCATCCAGAAAAAGCAAAGACTTGAAGCCAAATTATTTTCCCCTGCCAAAGAGTATGTATACACAGAGCAACACTGTGCTGTATATCTTGTTGATCTGGTCTTTTCTTCTTTAGAGTACAGTTAAAGCCACTAACGCTCACAGAACCTGAGGAAAATGTTCCCCATATCCCATATTACAATATCATTATGTTCAATTGTGCAGAAACAGCTCCCTACCACACTTTGCTATTGGGTCTTTGTTAAAATACTTCCATTTTTATTGCTCCCTCTCCCACCTGATTTATTTGTTTATATATTATTTTGTTAACTTGGAGGATTCAGCAGCTTCTGGTGAATATATAGGATTGACTGAACTTGAAGTAATTATTTTTCAAATGAGTTTTCACGCTTGAATGATCCCCTCTTGTGAAGAACTTCCTTTGGCTCTGAACTTTTTTTCCATAAAACACATTAGAAAAACAACTTGCAAGAAGGGATAGCACCCTTCAAAACTGCTCTTCTAATAATGCTTCTAGCAAATTTGCTGTGAGGAAAATTGCTAATATTCTTCTGAAAGAATTAAAGTGTATAAACCAAACCGGGTCTGTTTTTTAATGGGAGGAGAAGGATAACACTTAGAAACCTTGTGTCCTCCTAAAGGACTGAAGGTGGGAGAGGAGATACTTTCAGCACCTGTAAGGAAAAGATGGGGCTGGATCCAGCCGGAGAACTAATCATCACCTTGATTGTGAGCAACCAAGAATGGGTCAGGAAAAAATTAAATCGAATCGTTTTAATTCTAGAAGAGTAGCAGAAGGCAGAAGCACCTGGGCCTTCCCCCTCCAGATAAACCTGAAGCACCTGGTGAGCTCTGAGCACAGCTTGTGGTCACCTGAAGAAGGTCGCTAAGGACCTACTGGACTGCCCCGAGAAAGGGACTGCAGTCCTGCTCATCACTGCTATCCTTCCCCAGGGGTACTTGAAAATACCTTAAAAGGCAAATATATTCTGCTTGCTTTTGCTCTTCTTGCACAATTTCTGGTGCTAAACATAGCACCTCCAGCTCTGCAGGATCTGTAAAGCATCCCCAGTTTAAAAAGGATAATCAAGTAAGTTTTCCTCTTTTTCCTTTCAAAATATGCATGTTCTCTCAGTTCATCTTTTTTGATATCACATGCTGAAACTTTTCATTCATATATTAGAGGGATTTTTCTACATGTAAAATGTTGCAAAGTTTAAAATGATTCTTCAAGGTTTCTAGTATTGTGGCAAGGAACATCTTACCTTTGAGAAGGAAAATTCTAGTTTAGTGCTGGGATTTGCTACTTGTTTCTTCTAGCTGTGTCAGCAATCATATTAAACTCACTTTTAATACAGAAATACTTCCATTTGTATCTAAACTTATTTGTGATTATTTTACCATCTCTAAGCACCACTCCATGTAGTATTACCCAGGCACCAAAAGTAACTGAAGAAAGCAAGAAATGGTTCCAGAAATTATATTAAGTTCACTGACCCTTCACTGGTTTTTGCCTATTCATTGCCTACACAGAAATATTAATATTTTCCCTTCAATTTTGAATTACTCAAATATAAATTTAAGTTAACGCACAAATATTTTCAGAGCAGAAATACGCTAGGCGCTGGCTGCATGAACCTTCTTGTCAGCTTTGCTAAGGAAGCCAGTCTATGGGAGTGCAGTGATGTACAGTTTTACTGAGAGTGGCTGTATATGGGCCCATTTGGTGCCCTTGTGTATTTTCTGGGCCTATCCTAAAACTTGTGATCTGAACATAAAACATGTGTGAATATGTACAAGGATACTAGCAAAAACATTGGAGCTGGATTGTAAGGGGAAACTGTGATTTGTTCACTGTACAAGCTGGGAATTGGAAAGGGCAGGAGTCACCAAATGAAAAAGAAGAGCAGTCTAAATTGCAGGACACAGACTGGGAAATGAGCTTACTCTCTGTTTTGTTTGTTGTAGCCAGGAAGGCCAGAAACAAAATTCTGAGTTGTTTCTGAGGATGTATCTTCAGCAGAAGATGAGAGCTGGGGTTGATTCAAACAGTTTTTGATTGAGGAAGAAGGGGAAGGGTTTGGTTTTGACCAGATATTTGATGGACTGTAAAGGGCTTAATTAAAAAGTGAGAAACCATAGCAGTGACAATAGGTGGCAGTGTTGTCTCAGAAAAACACATTCCTTATAGTCTTGCTTTTGCCTGGGTTTCCTCTTTTAAGGGGAAAGGAGGGAATAATAACTCTCTTGTGCCGTGGAGACCATCAAGAGTCAGGAGTCAAGATTATTACTAGCTTTCAGCTGAGGTTAATTTTCTTCCCAGCTTTTTTTTTTTTTGTCATCATCTTGAAGATGTGTGTGAAGATCTCCTATTTGGAACTGACCTTGAATCCTACGGTTACAAATGCAGACCAAAAGGTAGTTTTTAATACTTGCTCTGTATTCTGGGATTTGAAAGCCTACAGGGCTCAATCAGCTGGAAAGCAATTTGATTGATTAAGGGATGAGTCGAAGTTGTTTAGGATGCTCTGCTTGCCTGTCAGCTCTTCTGATGATTCCTTAAAGTTTCATATTTCCTGGTTTTGTGAGCAGCAGTCTCTTCTCCCCCGCTGCAGCGTGAGACCTTGCATGCAGCAGCAGTGGGAAATGTCACTAGGCAGATGAACAAAACTATTCACAAAGTTGGTAACACCTGAGAAACAACCTGCCTTCCAGGCTCGCAGAAGTAAAGCTTTCCCTGTTCTTTTAGTTACAGGCTAAAGGAAAGTGATGGTCTGCAGCTTTGAACAGGGTTCAAGGCATCTCAGCTCCTCACGCTATCACAGATGTTTTCTCCTGTGACCTCTGGCTACTTGCCTAATCTCCCCCTCTGCTGCTTAGCCTGTACAATGGAGATAGCAGTTCAATTTGCCTGACTTCAGGGTAATGCTTGTCTCTCACTCTGCTGTCCTCTGCCAGAGGAGTTCTGATATTGAGTTAAACTTTCAGTTGTGCAATGTGAATAAAATTAGCTATATCTGCTTAAGGGTTTCCAGGTTTGAAGGGAGCAGTAGAAGCAGAGTAAAGGTAGCACATGGGTGAAATCACCTAATAGGAAGTACTTCAGTGGACCAAGACCAGACTGGAAACCAGCACTGTGGACCACTGACCTAGAATATGGGAAGATCTTGATTAAATTTTCTCCTCTGCCAGAAAATGTTTGAAGTTTCCAAATTACCTGAAAGAGAATTGATTTGTAGGAAATGGGGTATATAAAGAGTGATAAAGTTGTGGAATCATCTGCCCAGGGAGGAGGTGGAGTCACCATCCCTGGATGTGTTTAAAAAGAGACTGGATGTGGCACTCAGTGCCATGGTTTATTTGAGGTGGTGTTAGGGTATGGGCTGGACTTTGTAATGTTGAAGGTCTCTTCCAACCTGGTGATTCTGTGATATTAATTTTATGCACAAAAGAGTGAAAATAATCATTTACTTACATACTTAGATCACTCAGATGAGCAATGAGAATTGCAGCACAGTTTTTACCTGCTCAGGCTGCTGTAGGGATTGCTGCTTGTGGATAGGTAGCAAAAGCCCGTAGGCGTGGTTGAAACTGCCCTTTGTTATCTCTCCTGAGGCAAAAAACTCGACCTTGGTTGCCTTCCCCTGCTAGTTTCCTGCACAAAGCTATATTGGATAAGCCCCCTTTTTTCTTCCCTGAAGAATTTGGGCATTCAAATTCTGCATGGATTTCTTTTCCTTTCCCTCTATATTACCACTGGAATCTTTTTTCTTGGCACCTCCTGGGTTTGGGCTAGAGTCAAGGTGCAGTCTCCAACATTGCCTCAGGTATATGAGAACCTCTGCTTTCAGTGCACTACCTGTTCTGTATTCCCCTCTTGGTACTGGATCCGCAGAGGGTGTAGAAAGGCCAGGTATCGATGCTGCTGGGAGGGCTGATGCTCAGCTGCAAACAAACACATTTGGACTCTGAATCCTATGGTGAATTTAGGTAAAAGAGGTCTTGCTTCAGTGACTGACCTGAAAGTTTTAAACTGCCACTCTGCTCCTGTTGTGAAGAGCTGCTGATCCGTGTGGCTAAAAATTAGGGTTCTCCTATGTTTCCCTCTCAGAGTCTTGAAGATGCTTGGTGTGCAGTGGGAATTAAGTCTCACTGTTGACATAATCATTCTGAAATATCACCCTGTGAAACTTATTTGCTATGCAGTTAGATGAATTCTGGAAAATAATAGAGCTTTTCTCTGGCTGTAAGTATGTGCACTGACTACTACTGTGATTACTACTGATCCTGGAAATGCTTGGCTTGGGAAACTGGTGTGCCTTGGTGGAGAGTGCTGACACCGGTATCACCCACAGGTTCCATCCTCTGGGTCCTTTGTGATCGGTTGTGCTCTGCTCTGTAGAAAAGAGGTGTGTATGAATGTAAATGCCTTTATGATTCTATGAAAACAGCTCTTCAGTAGGTCACTGCTGCAAAGGAGGGAATTTCTGTGTGCTAGGTCCCTGCCAGATAACCTAGGGCAACAAACCCATAATAAATATGGAGAACAGAGTTATTCCAGCAACTCTGAACAGCAGTGAAATGTGGGATGCTGTTAGAAGAAAAGAATCACTTCTTAGCTCATAAATTTTGGGCAGCTGTGGTATTTTAGATATAGTACGATTATTACCCAGACTAACAAATTTTCTCCATGCCTGATTCTTATGGAAACTGTACCTCCTACTGGAAGGACTCCTGAATACTTGCTCTCTTTATATCTGCCCTCCCTGAAGTCTGTGGGGTTCACTGGATAATGGCTGTTTTCAAGAGCCTCTGAAATATGAAAATACTTAAATCCCACACCACTTTCAAGAGGAATTAAGTACCTAAACATATGTGAGTATCTGGGTTCTCAGAACAGTATTTTTTAATTAAAAATCCCAGATATAAATATCCAGTTTTGAATTAATATGAAACTAAGAGGAAGTATATGGTTATTGTCTGAATTATTGTAATATATATCACATAATATATTAATCTGTATGCTATAATTCATATTTTAATTATAATTGCATATGGATTATGAATATGGTGTAGTATGAATTAATATGAAATCTATGGTTAAATTTGCACCAAGCTCCACTAAGTTAGATAGCTGTAGAAGAAAGAGATGTCTTTACCCTATTCCAAGCAGGAATGAAGTAGCAGAAGATAAACCATGAAAACAGTTATTCTCTGGTTCTTATTTCCTCATCCACTGCTGTTTAGTTTGTGCTGCTGCATTTCTCACTATGGAGTGGCTATTTTCAGAGGATGAGCTGTTTTCCTGAACTATTTGCTTGTAAAGCACTGCCCAAAGTAAATGGAGACACGGAAGGCTCTCCCACACGGGGCCTTCTACAAAAGTACTGTCAGCTATTGAGATGAGTTAGATACTTGAGCCAGCTATGGGAACTTGGATGTATACTACATATTCCTGCTGCATAGCAGTTATGAACAATTTTATGCGGTATTTTTGAAGTAGGAGAACAGCGGGAAGACAGCAAAAAGGTGAACTTGCTAAACACTCCCACTTCCCAGCCTTCAAAAGTATTGCCCCAAATAATTAAAATTATCTGAGAGTCAGCACTAAACAAATGAATTATTCCTTCAATGTTCATGTCAGTCCATCATGTCTGCATTCTTTTGCATTATTTCTTTAAGAACAAATTATTCTGCTTTCTGTTTTCATATGAAGTCTGAAATTGTGTTTACCATATCTGTCAGAGCTGGCCTGGAGCACTTCCAGTCCTGTCTAAAATCTTCATATATATAAAGGAGAATGTAACTTTATTATACTTTTCTCAGTAGAGACAAAAACCATTATTGGTTTTCTTCCATGTTCCTTTTGTGTTTTTAAGCTGGGGAGTGGGGAAAAAAGGAAAACCAAACTTTTAATAGCAGACTACATTATGATGTGTATTAAAGCCATATGATTCATGTGTTAATATCAGTTTTATTACTAAAATCAAGTCTTTCAAGAGCTAAATAAAGTATTAATAATATTTCCTTGCTCTAATACTTAGAAGTGTTGGTAAATGATAGAAATATTCCCTTGTATCAATCATACTGCTAGCTGCTAAAGTCTGAAAATCTCCTAAATCTTTACTCTTAAGAAAAGTAGTATTGTACTTAAAGGAGTAAGCCTGTAACTGCAATCTTCCCTCACTTATCCCTCACAGGACCTCACATCCTCGTGGCCCTAAGTTATACCATGACAACTTATTGTATTTTGGAAAAGTGAAATAAATAAGTTCAGTACGCTTCTGTCTATGTGCAATTACTGTATTGAGGCAATTGTCAGCAAAAAATACCAACAGATGGTAAACCTTTAACTGATCTATCTATGAGTAAAACTTGTGGCAGATTTGGTAAAATACATTTATAGGTGCCTGTATTTCAAGAAGTTAAGACGAAAAAGAGAAATATTATAAGCTAGGTGAATTTTTCTGAACTTGACTTTTAAAGTTTTATCTTAGGTCCAAGCAAAAACACAACTAAATATTTGGTCCGAACTAGCCTGTCTCAAGTGCAAATACTGATTCTTTCATATCTCCACGTGTCTCCTTGTCCCTGATCTAATGTGCAAACACATTTCCTGTCAAATTACTTTCTGCTTAATATCTGATTACCAATGGTCCTTTCAGTATCAAATCAGCTACTGATCAGAGGTGTAGGTTGGCTAAATTCTGTAGAAATCTAACTAGCAGACCTTACTTTGAGCATTCAGGTGGGAAGCTTGAGTGCTGAAATAACTATTTCTATCATTAATATTTAAGTACTGTCTTAGAGGCTGTTATAGCTATACAAAGTAGGTAGCTAAAGCTGTGATTTCAAGTCTAAAATACATCCAAATACAGTCTCAGGAGAAACTGCTATCAAACATGGAATGTGTGTACAAGCCAGGTTATGTTGCCTGTCTTCTGCAAATACAACCTTTTTTCCTTTCCATGTTGTTTCCAGTCTCTATTTCTTCTGTTTGCTTATGACTTGGGGATGTAATTTCAATCCAGTAAACACTTCGTGTAAAATAGTCTTCAGCATTTTGTTGAAGCAGAGGTGGTGACACTGGAACTGAGCTAGCCTGCCTCTAAAAGATAAAGTTTAAATGAAAGAAATACTGGCTTCTAGTAATTGCCAGGTCAGGCCAAAAGTACCAGGAAGTTGCTTCAATTGTTAAATGTTGTATTTAAAAGTACAGATGGGGAAGGTTGGTTTTTTTTGTTGCTTTGGACAGCCTTAACAAGCTACCTATTTTCCTGCATCCCAGACCCCATTCTTCCAAATGCTTTTGAGCAAGTATGAGACTGTTGCTTTTATGTTTCGTTTCCCCCTCCTGCCCTGTATTGGCTGAGAAGAAAAATGGATTTCCTAATGGGCTAAAGTGAGAAGGAAAAGGGAAAATATGATTCGGGAACCAATCTTTCTGTCTGTCAAACTTAGTAAAATCATTTTAAGTGGCCTCATGTATGGATGCATGCAGATACCAAATTACTGTTTTGCTCAGTGCTTGCTTTTTGGGTCACCAGGTTTGGAGCGCTGTAGACTTTATCTTTGAAATGAGTCTCTAAGCCAGATGCAGAAGCTGTGTCCTAAGTGTAATGGAGTTGTTAATTATACTGTAGCACACATAGAGTTATTTAAGTTCCACATGTGACCAAGAGGTGAGGTACTGAAAAGGAGCATTTTATTTTGCAGGATTATTTTAATTTCCTTGTTGTAAATACAGCCCTGAATCCATCAAGAAAGGAGCTCACAGTAGGGTTCTTGCATGTTTTCAAAGTCTGTTTCCTAAACAAAAAAAACAAAATTCTGTCAAATTTCTGTTTCCTAAACAGAAATTCTTTGAGGTCTTTCTTGAGCACCTGTGCAAGAAAAAGGAAAAGCTGACTTGAGATTTAGTTTCCTGTTCAGTGGGGAATGGCAGTGACAGGATGGGAGGGGGGAGGAGGGCTTAATCCTTCTCACTGTGGCACTAATGAAAGTATGCTTCTCCATGAAAGAAATTTGTTCTGCTTTGAAGTCAGTGGAAGGACTAATGATATGGAGGAGTTGCCTAGTGATGTGTAACACCATGCAAATGTCTGTATTTTAATCTTTATAGCGAAAGTAATTAGTGCCTTCTGTCTTGTCTTCCAAGGAGGCATTTTTCTGCCACCTGCTGTGGATATTGTTCCCAACGCATCCCAAGTACACATAGTACTTCATCCTCACTTCATCAGACCTTTGGTCTGAGCATGGTGCCTGCAGGCATAAATTCCAGTATGTCCAACTTTTCCTTACAGAAGAGGGTGTGAACGGGGCTAAAAATGCTCTGAAGGAAGCAAATTTCCGAAGGAGTGTGTTTTCAGAGTCTTTCAGGTACTTATTTTCTCTTTTGTGGAGATAGCTTATGCCAGTCAGATGGTTTAAAGTCTTCTGGGACCATTAGACAAGGAAAGAAACTCTTTCATACCAGTTTAGAGAAAAATAATCTGAAGTAGAAGGCAAAAAGAGGCACTACAATGCAAAGTGTACTAGCAGTGCTTCTGGCACACTGTCCTGCTTTAGCCAAATAGATGGATGCCTACTGATTGTCATTTGTTAAAGCATTCCCTCTGTTCCCTTCACCTCTTCCTTCCCCATTGGAATAACTGTGGAATTAGTTCTTCATTTTTATTTTTCTTTTTGATAAAGGTATCAGGAACAGTTCACTCTGAACCTTTTAAAAAACAATTCTACTATGTATCTGTGTCTAGGGGGGATAGACAGTGATTTTACCCATGTATAGATATACTACTTCTGGTTTTCTTAAAAAGTGAACTTCTGCACTGGCTTCCTCTGAAAGCCTTGCTTCCTTTTTTCAAGTAGAAATTCCAAATAATTCTATATTGAATTGAAACTCTCAGCGGGGCCTAAGTGCAAGCGGGTTTATGAGACTGTCTTTGTCATATAAAAAGCTTTAGGCAAAATTTTAAAGTGTTTAAACTTCACCCACAGTGGGGAAAGAAGAATAAAATCAGAAAATCTAATTGCCTTAGCAAAAATGGAGCAGCCAAGGAGTACTTTGGAGTTAAAGCAATCAAAGAAAGATAACCCTTTTTCTTAAAGAACCATTGACTCTATGCTGATGGGAACTATAGAAAAGTTTCACATAGTTCTTGCTGGGTTTTTTTGCTTACAGCTGGTTTCAGCCATCTTCTTCATTTTTCTGCCTTTTCTGTAGTGGACAAATGATTTAAGTGTTCTTGATGATTATTTTTTTTAAATACTACTATTTCATGCATTTCAATATATGTTTTAAATAAACACATTTGTAGTATTTCAGCTGAGAGTTGTTAATGCCAATTTGTGCATGGAAAACATGCTCATCCTAGGCTCTGAAACATTCTTTTTTCTCATAACCTGTAAATGTTTCCAGTTGATATTTTACTGGGAGTAGTTTGCCACTCTTTAGACACTATGTACATTTGTCTAGGACTCCTTCTAGCAAGATCTGTGTCAGAGAAATCGCTCATTCCTGGAAACTTCCAGCAGCCTCAAAGGAGCAGGGAGCATATTTCTCATGTTTAAGGTCAGGAAGGAAACAAAAAATCTTTATCTTAGTTTCCAATTGCTACTGATGTGGACATAATGTAGTGCTGCGGAGAGGTAGTATACTTACAGGAGAGGCATCTTGCAGGTATCTGTCAGCTCATTGCTCCTGCCTGTGGTGGCCAGCCCAGGTGAATAGAGAAATGGAGCTGTCCTTTCCAGCACAACAGAGAAACAGGAGTTGCTCTTGAAAATGGCAGCTGGGGTGTTGCACTTGAGGGTGCACCCAGCAGTATCCATGTTTGGATGGTGGTGTGTTGTAGGCATTCATTCTCCATCTGACAAGGAAGACAAGGGGCTGCCTAAAGCCCTTCCTACAACCTAGGCACTGGGAAGGCTGGCTGGGCAGCAGATGGGAGTCAGATATCTGCAGCCCCACTGCGCCATATGCTGCTATTGGGGTCTTCAGCTCCTGCGAGAATGACGACTTCAGCCTCTTGCTGGCACCTCACAAATCACTGCTGCAGGTTATTCTCACTGAACTTGGCTTGCTGGCCACCATGGAAGCTACTTCCCTTCTGCAGAGAGGGCAAGGAGCACCTACACAGCACACAGTCTTAATTATGCCATGTTTCCCTTCAGGTTCTGTTCCACTTTCCCACTGAAATTTTGCTCCAGGCTCTCGATCGTGGCTGGGGGAGTTACCAACTGTACGAGCACTCCTGTGTTATGTGCTGTAAGATTTCTGTCTGGGCATCTTGTAGGAGCTCCTCCAGGCCTGGAGCCAGGTATGTGCTCAGCAGTGGGTGTATAGCCATCCCACTGTGCTCCAGGAGCTTGCACTAGCCGGGAGCAGCACCGTGCTGCTGGCTGGCACGCACACAGTCCAGAGAGGGAGACTCTAACTTTTCTGCCTCTGGGGCTCTTCAGTTAGTAGAAGTGATGCAGAGATGATGCAATCAGTTTTACCAATGAAAACTATTTTGAAGCCATTATAAAAAACTTCTGAAAACAAAATCCTGATTGCTCTTCAGGGTGTAAATGAGTGTCCTGTTTCCTAGGAAGGTCACTAAATCGAGACCATTAATCTAAGTTCTTTTTATTTCTCTGACCATTGATTTAATAACTCTCTTCCCCTCAGAGCATCATCTGTGGATACAAGTTTCATACTGCTCCCTTGGAGATGACTGTTTGCCACCTGTTCTTCAAATCAGCCAGCAGAGAGATTGTGGTTTTGCCTTACAGAACTAGAGCTAAAAATTCAAGCTGCTGCCAGAGTTGTAGCAAAACATCTTGTCACGTGTGGGTATTCCCCTTTGTTGTGGCTGCGGTCAGGACACCCTTCCATCACACAACCTATTTTCCCACAACTCAGCTGCTGGTTGAACTGGCAAGACTTAAATATATTTCTTGTATTTCCTTTTGTTGGCACTCCTGCACTAGCAATGGCTTTTGAGGCAAGGTGTCATGTATGGGTCTCCCCATGTGGGTCTGTTGCCCCATTACCCCAGTTCTCTGTAGCTCTGCCTGTTTCCAGATATACCACACTGAACTCATTTGCTTTGCCATGAATTCTTAGCACTGGGGACTGTCACACGTGATGATGCTTGGAGCATACCTTAGGTTATACACAGAAATGTAAACGCTTGCTGCTGTCACGATTCCTCAGATTAAATGTTCAGGCAATCCAATTAAAGCATATGTCCACACAGCTTGCAATTTCAAGATTACAAACTATGTTCACAGATAGAGAAACCTAATGCACAATCCCATCCACTCCTGTTAATATTAAACATTTGAAAATATTTGTGTGGCTAGCAGAATTGTAAATCTGCCAAACTTCCCATTATTTTTAGCTGCCAGTAAATAACTTGTTGTGAATGTGAGACTGAATTCAGATCCTGCTTATGACTGGCGTGAAGACAGGGGTGATAAAAGGGGAGATTCCACAGTTGTGTTGAAACAGTGGATGCTGCTAGGAGCAGTGCCGAATGTGAACATTTCGAAAGGAAAACTTTGTCATATACAGTGCGACCTGCCGAGCATCACTAAATTTACAGAGCTGTCCATCCACAGGATGGTTCTTTCACACCCTCCTGCTTGCTGGGTGTGACAGTCTTGTATCTGTTCTAGTCCCAAAATTCGTGATAAAGGCACTACTGTAGGTTTTCTGTAGTGTAAGGTGCCAAATGGGAGCTAGAATGCAAATTTTATCAAGGCTACTCTCTAGGCCATCACTATCAGATGCTGAAAAGTCTGAATATGTTATTTCCTGTTCTTATTAGAAACAGTATGGGAAAACTGAAGTAAACAAAAAGTTTCATTTGAGCTTGATGAGAACCCAAATTTAGCCCCAACGTTTTTTCTTCGATAGCATTTTAGGCAAGAAATTTATATCTTTCGCTCAATATATTTAAATTGTTCCCTCAACTAGTTCTAGTGCATGGAAACCAGTGAAGCTAAGATTATGCAAACAAAACAAGCAGTGTATTTGAGTTGACAATTATAGAAAAACATGCAAACAAACAGAAGGTATTTAAGAGCACAAGGTCTTTTTCCTTTCCTCTTTTCTCTCTTGTTTGAAAACACCAGTTAACAGTCTCCTGGTCTTTTTTAGGAGATTACATAAGGGCCTAGAATGAATTTCTCTCCCTTCCACCCCACAACACAAATGTCTACTTTGTATGGACCCGATTGTTAGTCAATTTTCAACACTTCTTGGATCACAGTGAAGCTGTGGTGGAACAGGAGTAAATTTAAATCTGTGGCAGACTGTCAGATTAGATTCCTAAACAAATCCCCCACTTGAGATACTTATTTACATTACAAAGTTGCTGGCTGGTGACTGGTGACTGCTCCTTACATTCAGTACATGAACAATATCTCCTAGTGATGCTGGGAAAAAGGCAAGGCTTGTAGGATGACAAACTTTGTGTGACTTTCATTCAAAGCCTCCATTTTCTTTCCAAATTAATTATTTCCCTTTTTTCCCTCTTTCTTCCCAGACCCTTTATAGCATGTGAGAATGAGAGGAATAAATACTAGTCTCGGAACCACCTTCTCCAGTACCCACGTCAATTAACAGCAATGCAGGGTGGGTGAAAGGAACTGAGTCCCAGTTCTCCACCACCTTTATGCCTTTGCAGGGGTATCATCTATGTAGATACCTCGCTAGTTCCTTGTTGCTGTATTTACCCTGTGCTGTAACCTCATGGAACTGCTACCGCACACTCTGCAGGTGCTGGATTTCTGACACAGCAGCATCACAGACCTGCTGGCTGGAGTACTGACTTCATTGCCTGCCTTCCCTCTAGGGAGAAAGTTTATAGCCTCCTGCCTATTTGTAACATGGCAGTTTAGAAATGCCAGAGACTGGAAATTGGACCAAATGTGCCGTTCATAGAGTTACAAATGGGAATCATTTAATGCTAAAAACATCTCCTGCTTTTCCTCCCCTCTCTCTTTTCTAAAGGTCAAGGTATTTGTATAGAAACATTAAGCCAGCTGTAGAGTGGTTGCAAGACCATTCCATCTACACTGTGATGTGACTTTTATCTCCCACCCTAACAGGGAATGTCAGTCATAATTAGTGTTACACATAAATTTCTCACTGGGATTCAAGTTTCACATGATTAGGAACTAAACTATGTCGAGTGCTGCTCCTCTGACTCTGTAGTTTCAATTAACAGATTCAGCGATGAAAAACCACAGTGAGAGATAATGGCTGAGGTCAGAGAGGTTATCTTTTTTTATAGCAGTTGTCATCTTAAATGAGAAAACACAAACAAAAGAGGGTTTCATTAACCCAACTAAGGAAATGGCAGCTGCAGATAGTGTGTCAGCAGGAAAAGTGTGATCAGGACAAAATCCTTTCCATGGCCTTGGTCACTGCTATAATCATCCTAATCCCCAGTGGGTATGGTGATGATGTGCAGCACAAGCCTGCTGTAGCCTAGCTCTGTTTCATTGACGAAGCATGAAAGCAGATTATTACTGGTCTGATCAGTGCTCTTGCCGATCAAGAAACTCTTATTACTTTAGAGCAAAGCATAAGAAAGCCAGGAGGTGAAATAAATACTGTAGAGTGCTGGGCAGAGACAGAAATCCACCACTGTAGTCCATGTAAGTGACCCTGGATTTCTTCCTTTTCTTTCAAGGGGCCTTAGAGCTCTGGAATCCCATCCTAAGAAATATTCAAAGAATTGAGTATTCAAAGGAGTAAAAGGAAAAAAAAAGATACAATTACAGGGCTGGCATTAGCATTAGAATAGTAGGTCTGCCTGGGGTAGGAGACTATCAGCAATGGCAAGGCTCATGGATGTGCTCCATGCTTGGTCTGTGTCTGGATTTTGGGGAGCTGAGTGGGGTGACCGCCACAAAGAGATATTATTATGGAACTGACTCACTGTTGGAAATGGTGATTGCCAAGAAACAGAAAACTTCCAAAGAAAGATCACTTAACCTGCAACTTGGGCATAAAGATGCTGACTTGACCCTAGCATCAAAATCTATCAAGAAATGCCTGATCTCATGGAGGAACAAATGTATTCTACTTCTCATGTCTATTTTCAGAGCATGGAGTCTTCTAGGGGTCAGGAACCTCTGCCTGCCATTTCTACTCCTCTCTTTTCCTTCAGGAGACCAGGAGTGTGCTGCCTGGAGGGAAGGCATATTCATATCTTCCAGGAGTTGCTTGATCTGAGCACATGAGTTAAGAGGCTATGCAAATATGTCCTACAGATGCTGTCTGTGTGCTATTTGTAAGGTCTTAGACCATCAGGGAAGAGTTGGGAATAGCTTCGTGTTCAATAGACTCCTCACTACACACACAAGAAGGCTTTGGATATCTCTGCCTTCAAAAATCACTTGTAGGTTGAATGTTAAAATGGAGAGGCAGAAGAGTAAACCATCCCATTTCCCCTCAACTTTTTAGTCACTGATCTTCAGTGTTCTTCATCAATATCACCTAGTGCTGGCACGGCGTGACTTTTGTGTATGCAGATAGCTCAGAACTTTGACTGTTCACATCTTTCAGTATTAGAGCTCATTTGCATCTATAACTGTTCACCTCGATGATTGCTCTCTGTCACATGCTTGGAGTGGTCTGCAGTTCCCAGTCTGCATCACCTGGCTCCTCTGGCTGATCTTCAGGCTATTTCCAAGCAGAATGCCTAGGAAATAAGGTTATAAAATGAAAGGTCTCTCTGCTTTCAACATGGATATGCAACTGCTATGTCCAGAAGACAGATGAGTTTTGATTTCACTTTTGATTTTTAATGACAATGAATAATTGAATAAGAAAAATTATTTTTGAAAATTGTAACTGCTTACAAGTTAAGGAAAGGACTGAACTGTTCTCTTCCAGCTTGTCTCTGGTTGTTACTGGTCCTTACTGGTTGTTTGAATCTGTTACCAGCTGTTCTTGAAAGGCTGTCAGCTCTCAAAGCAGACCCCTAGCACTTCTTCCCCTTCATTCAGTGGGAATTAACTAGATATCTCTGAGAACAGTGAGAGGTAGATGGATTTTTTTCCCTAAATCTGAGCTTTTTGTGAGGTAATGCAGGGAGAGTGGAGAGTGTTAAAACCAAATTACTTAACCGCAGCCTTCCTGACTGTTATGAAGGATCAACTATAATATGGGAGAGCAGATCTGAAGTTACAGGTAGAGAGCTGCTTTCATTTGAAAGTAGCATCATTAAAAGAAAAAAGAAGACGAAAAAAAATGAGAAAAGAGAAAAAGCATTAAACATCTGAAATACGTTTTAGAAAGATAGAAGTAAATGTGAGTTCTAGCACTTTTGCAAGGAGTTGTATCAAACAAATGCTTTCAAGCAGACAGCATAATGGCCTATTAGAGAAACACAATGTCACTTGTAGGTGGCTAGAAGTACAAAGCAGGAAGATGATAGCGTCACTAAATGCTTTTCCCATGTAGCAAGGATGGGTGTTCACTGAAATGTTTTCTGCTTGAGTAAAGATAACAGTGCAGATGGATGGGGGCAGGAGGAGGCAAACAGACTGTTTTCCCCAAAAGACTGTCTCCTGTCCCTTTGTCTTCATTCTGACTCAAGCATCCAAAATTTTGTTTTTTTTTTTTTTTTTTTACTGAGGCTTTAACATAATTCAGCTGTGAATAGATACCCAGTGAACATAGAAAAGTGTCCATGTTGGTTTCTCTCTCCCTTTAAACCAGTGCCCAGAGTGCTATGATATTGCTGTCATTTTGGGAGAGAAAAAAAAAAGCAGCAACAAATTCTGTTTTCTAGAGTATGGGGGAATTTTTTAGTTGTTTTATTTTGGTGGTACTATAGAAAACTAGGCATATCTATAAGCTGTGCTGCAAAATGCAGTGTAGGTTGAGAATGTCTATACTAAGTTTAAAGGACTCAGCTTGAAAAATAAGGAGTAATCTGGCTGTCATAGTACAGTGCTCTGCACTGACTCGTATTGTTGTGTTATTCAGGCAAACTACTTGTCAAGTGTTAACTCGATAAGTGCGTCACCTTAGCAACCAGAATATTAACACACTACAGCAGCAAAGTATAGCCAGTTTATACTTTGATTTTGGGCACAGGAGTTTGAGGTTGTGATATATGTGCTGTAGTGCTGTGCATGATTTGGATAAAAAAGTAATGGTAAAGCTAAAGAAGAACCAAATGTAATATTTATTGTGTATCTAATGCTTAGGCAGTTCTGGTTACTGGAGTGATTTCAAAGCAAAAAAAAAAAAGTGAAAATAATGCATGAGCCAGAATAAATGGGCAGATCACTCCATATTCTCTTTCTGCTTCCTTGCCTAACCTTTGTTAATTTTACATTTTATTCCTTCATGAGCAAAGCCTATCATAAGGTTTTTTGTATCCCTTATTTTTTTCCTGTCATTCACACATTTCATCCAATATGCAAAACATATTGCATAAATGGAAAATACTTTTAAAGCAGTAAAGATGTAGCAAGTGGCAGATACCGCTTGAGCATCATCTAAGAGAATAAACTGAGCACTTACTATGCCTGAAAGACAAGATCTAGTTTAATTTTTAGATGACTCAGTATTTTTCTACATAAGGATCTGAAGTAGTGAAAAAACCACTATGAAATGCAACATTGCCACTCAGGACAGTCCTGATTCACCTTGTTGTATTGCTTGCTGCAGCTGTAGGTACACTTTACAATACGTCCTGAATCCCAGCGTGCCCCAAATGTACTTTAAAGAAGATACTGTCTGAACTAAGGACAAATGACTATATTCCATCTCTGGACAGGTTGTTAGTCCCCATGCACATGACCCACTATTACCCATCTCCAGCCTTGGCCCAGAGGTGTGAAAGTGACTGACTTCCACTCGTGTAGGATGCAGAGAACTACTTTTACTTCAAACAGTTATCTCTAATTTTGAATTCAAATGCAAATCAAAATGAGCATGAGCAAACTCTAGAGCACCCAAATGGCTGCTCTAAAGCCATATGGAATAGCTCCATAGAACTCCTCTGATGATCATCTGTGGGACAGCTTTATGTTTCAGTTCTGTTTGGCCCAGGTCTTCAGAGTTATGTTGTAAAAAACTCGCTCTGGCATTATATCATCACAACAAAAGTCTTCCTTTGCTTTTATGAATCAGCTCTTTGTTTATACAGACATTATACTTCTGAAGGCTGAATACCTGTAATTTCATTTAAAGAAAAATTAAAATGTGATTTTAATTTTTTTCTTATATTATTTCTTGTTCACTCCAGTCTTAGATGCAAAAGGAAGTCTTGAATTCTGTTATTTGAAGTCTAACTTGGTCTTATGCAATAGGGACCTAAAAAAAACCTGCTTAAAAATTATCTTGTATACTGTGTTTATGTCATATATTTAATGCTCTTTTGACAGCCTCTTTAATATTGTGTTCTGGTGATACCCACAGAATTCCCGGCAGTTTGACAAACCTGTATGAGATTGTCAGTGAGATGCAGATTTGCACACATGGAAGCAGATGGTAAACCAACCAGCAGTTCAGGGAGACAGGCATCAGGAAATTACAGCAGTGGCAGAAATTAAACACTTTGTGCCAGTGGCCCAGTTTCTTTAGTGCTGTGAATTTCTGTATGTGATGGACACGGTATTATGAAAAAAAGGAGAAAAAGGACTAGATACTGCATGTTATACTTGCTCTTTTAAAATAATGTGATCACTAGGCACTAAATATCCTATGACAAAGTCTCTCACAGTGGTTAAAAAAACCAAACCAAACCAAAAAAACCCCAAACAAACCTAACCAAGTCTAGATTTGGAATTTTTTTTTTTGTCGACAAATTTTGTGCCCTGGCATATTCTTTAACTTGTCCATAAATATGACTTGCTACTTTGGGAAACAGTGAATGTGCGACCCAGAGGGACTCCCTTCTGGGAGGCTGAAGTTAGAATGAGGAAGTCCTTGTGATGGGTTAGAGAAGCAGTGTGATGGATGAAGAAATTGCTGCCCCTACCAGCGTAAACTGTCTGGAGGTGAATGCAGCTGGGTCATAAGCTAAGAGTAAAAAAATGTTTTATGCAGGTTTTCCAACTCACCTGATTTCACATCTTAGATAAGGCGTCTGTCACAACAAACATTGCATTCTAAAAGTAGCATAGGCAGATCCTGAAAGGACCAGTTGACTTCTTCTGTTTTGCTTTCTGTGTAGCTCTTTTCAGGAAGGAGGAGAGGGTAAAGACACTCCTCTCATGCCTCTGTAAGTAGCCAGGACCCCATCTTTCATTATGTTCTCTCTCTCAAAAACATCTTCTTTGCCTCATTTCTGCATCTTCAGGAAGAAAAGAAGGTCACACTACTGTATCAATTCCTGCAAGTGCACATGGTGTACATGTCCTTTTTCCAAGTAGGGCAAAGTAGTGTTTGGCACGTGTTGATGCCCAGCATCTGTGTTTGTGAAGCAAACTGCTGACTTTTATGACTCCTGTCAGGTACACTCGGGAGGAAAACTCTCCTGTTTCCATTCAAGTGAAAATAAAGGCTGGGGAGAAAAGATTGGGGATGGAGAGGAATGAGTGGGAGGAGGGTGGAGAGGAGTAAATTGCATTTACTTGATTGTCAGGGCAGGGGGAAGGAATAGGAATTTGAAGGAATGGTGCTTCTGATTTCAAGCTGTCTTTGTGATCTCCAATTCTGGAACCAGTATGAGCCTTCAACCAGTTTGGATGCTTTCTCCAATGACATTCACACCACAAATTCAATGGAAATTCTCTGCTTTATGCTGAACCTGTAAATTTCTGGCTAAGGCTAATTGAACTTTTTATGTTGCATTCAGCAGAAAGTAAATTCACAGATATTTTTCACTTTGCATAAAGCTGAACAATGCTTCATTGTTGAATAAACAGCATAGTTCCTTCAAGAATGACGCTGTTAATTTGTTTGTTTGTTTGTTGGGATTTTTTTTAGAAAATAATTTCCTCAGTGTGAATGGTTTAATATTTTTTCTATTTTGTCACCCAGTGCTCATTGGGTGTCTCCAGAAGACCTGTTCCCCCATTTATGGAAAAGACAGAAATCTAAATTCTGGGGTTCTAAACAGCAGTTCTGCCCGTGGCCTGGAAAGAAGGGTCAGATTATGGACCAGCATAGCTGTGATTTTATTGGTTTCAATTTTACAGAAGCATTAAAATTGAATGCTTTGTAGACCATCCACTTAACACGAGTGCTAGATTTGCTGGAATTACTGCGTTTTTCCTTTCTCTTTTATGGCTTCCATAACTTGATATATGTTCGTACTATGACATCTCTTCCTTGTATGAATGAACCCTGAAGATGTGGGTTCTGTGCTGTAACCCACATTCTGAGAGCAATAGCTCTTGTTGAAAGATCTCAAAGCCAACCACATGGCTAATTAGTAATAAAGACCTACTTATACTCCTGTGACTGTCACATAGGTCCTTTGCCAAAGACATCTGATAGCTGCCAGAAACTCCTCAGAAAGTAGTTTCAGTTTAGTAAACAATGCTGTTGGTTACTTCAGTATTAGAAAGCCTGAGTAATTCCCTCCCACTCACTGATCCAGCATCTACTTTTCCATATGGTTAGTTTGCTTAACAAAGAAATTGCATGAAGAAGCATTAAAGGCTAAGTCTGCTTGAAATTAGTGCATCCTGATAAATATTACCCTGGTGTCTCTTGACTGTGGAGTAAAAGAAATGATGGGTCTGTGTCAAGGTAACTCTGCTACCAGTAACTGTCTATAAGTACTGAAAGATTCTTGGGGGGAAATGACGTGGAAAGGTGCAGAAAACCCCCTTCATTTTAGGGATTTCAGTGTTTCTTGTCCCTAGCAAGAAACGAGGAACATAGTTCCTGCAGAAATTAGTATTAAATAAATGCTTCTTAATCAAAGTCAAAACCTAGAAGTGCTTATATTTGAAAGAACCCCCAGCAGACCAGGTGAGTTGCATAGAATACTGATTGTAGGCTAGTCAGAATTAACAAGACATTTTGACTGTGCCTCTTAGGCTGTTTTTTTTTCAGGAATAGACCTACTCTGGAACTGTGGGTGCATATGATAAAACTTTGTTTAAAAAATATACCCCACTGAAATTCATAGCTCTAAGCTGAATCATGGATTTGTGATTACCACTGGCATGGATTTATGAATTCATTATCTTCATTTAATCATACAGAAAAATACCTCTTAATCTGTGTAACTCATAACTTCAGCTTTTCATCACAAACTAAAACTGATTCTAAGAGCACAAAGGTAAAATTCTTGAAATAATAATTTTTGAGGGTTTGCCAGTGACAATGGTTTCCACTCAGATTATCAACTTTGTCAAACATGCTGATATGCTAGCTTAGTATTTAATAAGAAGAGAATGCTTCTTTGCATTTTCTTTTATTGGAAAATTAGTTGCTTTGAAACATGATTTTGCTTGATACCTGTTCTTTTTGCAACATTTCCCCCAGTTTTATTAAAAAAAGTCAAGATACTCCATCTAATTAGGTGGCTGTTTCTAGATGTGCTTTTGGAAATAACTCTGTTTTCACATCTATTTCTTCTTTTGTCTCTGAAAACATGCAGTTGCTGTCTAAAGTTCTCGTGCATGCTACAGGGAATGTGTGTATCTAAAAGCCATATTTATGAGTCCCAATAGGATACATTTGGAACGCAAAAACCTTCAGAATTTCCCTAGCAAAAATTATATGATATACATACACCTTTTATGTTTACCATTGCTCTGATTCTCTTTTCCTGTCTAGAGCATTAGAGAGATGTCTGTAGTTCCTCACTGCATGGAAGAACAGAAACTCCTAATCCTTTCTACAGTCCATCTGTGTAGCATTAGATACCGGCCCAGGCTGTGGGGACCTCTGCACAGCATAGCAGAGAGCCAGCCTGAGCTGGGCCAAAGTTTTGTTTGGTCCAGCATCCTGTCTCTGACAGCACTAAAATGTCAGAGAACAAGAATAGAACAAACTCAGCCTTCAAGGGTTTTACAAACAGCAACACTGAATATAGAAGTATGATCACATCTCTTGGCTGGCTGGTCATGCTATGTTTGATGCAGCCCAGGATTGGGTTTGGGCTCTGGCCTGCCAGGGCACACACACTGCTCACTCAAACTGAGCCTGCTGCTGGTCTCTTTCTGGGCCCCACAACTTAAGAAGGATGTGGAAGTCCATGAATGCATCCAGAGGAGGGCAAAAAAGGTGGTGAAAGGGCTGGAAGGAATGTCCTATGTGGAGCACCTGTGACCTTCGGTCTTGTTTGGTTTGGAGAAAAGCAGTCTGAGGGGCAACCTCATTGCTCTCTGCAGCAATCTGAGGAAGGGAAGTAGACAGGGAGATGCTGAGCTCTTCTCCCTGGGTTCCAGTGGAGGATGCATGGGAATGATTCAAAGCTGTGCCAACAGAGGCTTAGACTGGACACTATAAAGCATTTCTCTACTGACTTCTAAAGGCTTCCTGGGGAGGTGATTGATGCCCCAAGCCTGTTAGTGTTTAAGAAACATTCAGACAATGCCTTTGCTAATATGCTTTGCCTTCTGGTCAGCCCTCAACTTGTTAGGCAGTTGGATTGGATGACCACTGTAGGTCCCTTCCAAGTGAAACAGTCTAGTCTAGTCTAGTCTAGCATTTTTAGCATAGGGGTTCTGTGCATTTATACTCATGGGTATAAATGTCTGTCTGGTGTAAATCCACTGTCTCAGTGGATTTACCTATGAACTTACCCAGTAATTTTCTCACATTTGGTGTAAAATTTTAATTTATCACATACCATAGTACATTCTACATCTTCACTACCTGATATGTGAAGAATCAGGCCCTTCTGAATATTCTATATTATGCAGCTAGTAAATTTATTGAAGGCCTGCAGCCCTCACATTGGCAGGAGCAGGGTGCAATCGATTCCTGTCTATCTATTCCTATCATTATACACAGATTTTAAAGACATCTGCCATGTCCTATTTTGTTGGGATTTGTTTGTTTTTTTCTTTTAGAAGCCATTGCATATTTTAAATCCTTCTCTGAACCCTCTCTGGACGAAAAAGGAAGGCCAGTGTTGTATATGGTGTCCAGCCATGATCATGCCCAGTTCGAGAATGAGAGCATCCATTTTGTTATTTCGTCCTTTCTCGGTAATTTCTAGCATTGATTTGCTTTTCTGACCACTACTGAGCAGTGAGTTGATAGTAACCCCAAGAGCACATTCTGATTGATGGAAACCCCTTGTTCCATATGTGAATATAGGACTGTTTTGCCCATGTTGCTTTAACTGTCATAAAGATGCTTTATTTCTCAGCAACTTCATGAGAAATCTCAGATGTGGTTCCTTTAATTCTAGGGGCTGAAAGTCAACTGTAGGAGAAAATCAGAGAGGAATCCTTAAGGGCACAAGAACTGAGTTTAAGCTGGTTTTATATTCTGTAATCTCCAAGGGGTATCGTATTATAAAGTCTATACTTTACATTTGGGTTTTTTCCCCTCTCAAAACTGAACTTCTGTTGTGCATCCATGACACTGAATGGTGCCTATGGGCAGCTGTCAATCTTTTGCTGCATGTTTGTGCATGAAATTTTATGTACTGTTAGAGGTGAAATGCTGCCATTAACAGTAAGCAGTCTTCCTTTCTAGTATAATAGAAACAAAACTCTGAAAAACAAGGAAGGAAAATGAATATTTGAAAGAGACACAGGGTTTAGGCTGTGTTAACAAAAATTCTGCTGAACATTCAACCATGTCCACCTACATCTCTGCTCTTTTTTAATGGCTAGGTCTTCTGAAATAGGTCTATTTTCCATTGAGCCTTGCTCTGTAGTACAGCTCTTGTGTAAAGGACAGATTTTGTACCTGTAATGTCAACAAATCTTTAAAAGAAGCTATAATTTTGAGGAAGACAGACACAGCAAGTTGCCCAGTGTGTTTCTAGGACTATTCCTACGCTCATAAAAGTTGGGCTACTCTACCAAAGCCCCATCCATGTTACAGATGTGTACTTTTAAAGTGAGGGGGAAGAAGGGGAAAAGATAAAAGGAGACAAAATGTTTTATTGGCTTCTGGAAGCAGACAGATTTTTGTAAAATCTCATAAATAGCTCTGTTCCCAGTGTATGGACTTAAAGAAAGAATTTTTTTTTCTATTTCTGCTTACAGACATCTGTTCACATTTTCTGGTGGGAATTCTGGGATTTAAACAGCCATCTGCTTCCTACTGTAGCAGCTCAACAACAAAGGGCATTTTCTCAACTAACAAATAAGAATCTTTGACTAATATAAAGGCACAGTTAGGAACATATGTTTCTTGTTCCTTTTAACCTTAGTCAATATATTTTTCAGTCTATTTAGATTACACCAATTTACCAAAAAAACCCTGAATAAAGTGTTCAGCATTTCACGCAGGGAGTCGAAACTTTAAATGAAGCTGCAGGTGTGCAACTATTGTGTGCCTCTTCATAAGCATGTTGCTGAATTCAAAGCTCAGCAAAGATGGAGAAATTCAGTAGGGTTGTACTACAGGCTTGTTTGTTTCAGCAGGATGGGGAAAATGGCTACATGGCTTGTACAGTGGAAAGGAAACCAGACCACACATGCCTAGGAAGCAGAAGGCACCTGGGAGCGGTGTAGCTGTCTGTGTGCTGTTTCCCTGAAGTCTCACTGGTCAGCACGCAGTATGAGGCTCGTAGGGCTAGACAGTTTCTGACATGTGAGCTTGTCTCTCGCAATAATCAGACTAGACAACCTTTATGGTAGGTTTACAGGCAATATGTTGTGTATTAACTCCCTGTAAGTGGTACATACTAAATATAATATTCAAAAGGTCAGTCTTCCCTCCTTCCCCCTCCCTCTGTGAGGGCATTCCAGGTATTATTGACAGTGCTTTGTATTATGTGAATAATCATATTACACTTCCAAGATATAATCCATCCCCAAGCCATAAAGAAGACCTTCAAGGATTAATTCTGGGACAGATCTCCATTCACAGTAAGTAGCATATGCATTATGTATATACTTAATGAATTGAAATGAAGCTGTAAGTTACTGTCAATACAGAGGAGATTAAAACAGAGAAGAGCTAAGATGACCCAGAAGAACTTACAGTGATAAAAGGGGGATATAATACAAGGTCACGAACAAGAATTTCTGCCATACAGCAGGCATTTATTAAATAGAACCTATGTCTGTACTTAATAAGTCATTCTGATTCTGGGATGGAATTTTCAGTTGTTCTCAGACATGTTTTTCCACTTGTCACATCTGTGACCCTTGTGATATAGTGTATGTTGATTTTGTTGCTGCACTTGTGAAGGATATATTCCAAACAAACTAGAGAACACATAGAAGGCTAGTCAGAAGAGTAGACACTCTTACTTACAGGCAAGACCTAAAATTATGTTATCACTGGCTAACAGGACGCTAAGAAAAGATGAGGATACTCTCAATATAGTCAGTGGGAAATGAACAGCAGGAAGAGTAAACTGTGAAGTAGTCAGGAAGGTGATAGTGACACAAGAGGAATAGGTATAAACTAGCTATGAAAGCAATTTATAAAGGATATTAAGTTCTGGAATAGTTTTGCAGTGGGAGTGGTAAAAACAACCTTCAGAGAGACTTCAATCAATTTATGAATGGGATTAAATAATATATTTTATTACAATGACCCACAGTGGTTTCCCATCAGAGTTTGGGGGAGGTGTCACTCCTGCTCTACTGTGATCTAGAGAAAGTCTGAGAAATTCTTTGTGATGGACTTGCCTTCAGAACATCAAGATACATGTGTTGTCTATTGTGAAGTTCTCTGCCATAGTTTTCAACCTTTCTCTCCTCCTCTTTTCTTTCCTTTTATTTTTTCTTTTCTTTTTTTCTTTTTTTTTCCCAACCTTTTTGTAGGCTCCATTTGCAGTTACATCTTTTCTCTCCAACAATAATTGCAAGGTTTGTTTGGAATGTATCTCCTCTTCTCCCTGCACCTGTTCTTCTTACCCAACATCGCAAAACTAGGTTCCTACCACATTAAATCTTACACTTGGGTTGCTGTGGGTAAGCTTCTGTGATACAGAGCCATACTTCAACTATATTCAGTGTTTGTTCAAAAAAATGAAATGAAGCCCATCTTAGTATGCCAAATTTTAAAATGTATAAATTTGTGACATTCTTGAGGACAAAAGCTCCACAGTCCACCCATTTTCCAGACTCGACCTTGGCAAACACAATCCAATTCAGAATCTTGAAATGCAGTGAAAGCTCTCTAAATGAAGGGTTTTTCCATTACAAATTCCAGCAAGTGTGTTTTTATGGACTCCTAGTGGGGCATAAAGATTAAAGAGCCATGGCCAGCCTTATGTGAAAGGTCAATGGAAGAATTTTCTTTGCTCTCAAGCTACCCATAGGCAGGTCTTAGAGTTGAGATTTGTGCTGTCACTCCATAGCATCCCATTGCTGGAAATTTCTACACTTTTCCAGACTGACTTCATTTATGAGTGACATCAGTTTTGCCACAATTAGAGGACCACCTAAGAGAAGAGATATGCCTATTCTGCTTGGGAATTGGCACATAGACTGGAGGTGTGGAAGCAGCTATTGGCTTCTGAGGAGTCAGCTGGGATTTTATAAAAGCACTGAGTCCTTCAAAGACCTGCTGTTTTCTTACCAACAAGACCACCTTGAAATAATTAATTTTTAGCTCTTGGCCTCTATTATTCAAAAATTATCTTTATCTCTGTCCACTAAAGACCTTATGAAGATCCTGTATTTGACAAGTGGAACAGCTTGTCAGTCATAAGACTGTTCCCTCTGGAGTCACTTAAAATCAGTGGAGGATGGCCAGAGGGTCTCAAGAACCCCTTCCTACTGGTATTAGAGTCAGAAGATTAGGCACATGTCCTGTGTAGGTACATCTCTTTGGTGCTGGGCCTGGAGAGAGGAAATAGGAAAAGTGACCTTTTTACTGCACATACAATAAACAAAAATATTTAGGAGGGAAATGGTATGCATCTGTTTCACTAAGCAAAACAAGACAATTAAAAAGGAAAAAAAATAAAGACCCAAAAGAATTAAAAGTACTGTTAGATGAGACTAGTGCAAGATGCTTCAGGGATCCACGTATATGTGCACAGACCCCGACACTGAATTCTGAGTGGTTACTTGAGATTAACTGTCATTTCAAAACCACTAAAGTTGTCCATGCAAATCCACATTTAATATCCTACTGAGATGCATTTAAAACCCATTAGCAAGCTGATATTCATATGCCTCATAGAAAGGACATGAAAAGAGTAGATTTTTAAAGAGATGAATCTGCACCAGTTTTGCTGAGACCTTGCCTAAGGAAGGACAGAAAAAACATTTCACCATCTCTGTCAGTGCTGGCAAACAGGGCCAAAGGGCCGATCTGTTTTGGCAACCAAGTCTTGGCAAAGAAGCAAGCCTTTGATTTCCTTCCTCTCAAGGAATTCCTTGAGAATTCCCAGTTAAACAGGTTTTTTTTTTCAGTGGAAGCCCATTTACTAAGCTTTTCAGTACTGGAACAGACTATTCAAGGTCTGTCTTAGGAACAGTTCAGAGTATGAGGTCACGCTTCTTCATTTGGTTGTGCGTGAATGCTTCCCAATACATCCTGCTGAAATCAGGAATCCCTGAAAGGGATCTGTCAGGCCTGATCCCTTGATGGTGATCAGAATCTTTTCATTAGTCTGAGCAAGGGAGGATTGATTCTCTCTTATTGGTTTATCTTTGATGTGTCAGAAGATAGCAAGTCTCTTACACTTTAACCAGTTTATTTGCTTTCACAAGAAGGTTTACTTATCTCCCTAAACCCAAAGACTGTATGTTTTTCAGTATATCACTTGTTATCCTCTGTTTCCAAATACAGCAGTCAAATTCTATGTGGAGCAGATTTTTGTTAACTGATTTCCCTATTATGTTCTTATGTTCCTTCAGTACTTTTAATTGTGGTGCTCTCTCAATGTTATGGTCTCATTTGCTCTATATAAGCAGAATTTTTGCCCCACCACTGTTTTAACACTTCACTGAGAGAGACTTATTTTATCTGTTTGGATGCCTTTCTTCCAATTGTTCTTGCTCTTGTGAGTTTTTGTCATAAGAAGTGAAACAACCTTCCTTCAACTGTACTAAAATCAACTTCAGAAACAATCTGAATGAAAGGGCAAAGAGAAAATTTAGTGTTATAACTTTAGACTGCAAAATATAGCTGGGTTTCTACAGGAATGAAAAACATGCCCTCTACACCAGAGCTGCATGAAAAATGGTTTATGTGGTTGTTTTTCTCTTTGACCATTCAATTCAAACCCAAAAATGAAATCCTACAAAACAAAACTGAAATTGCAGTTATCTTTCCAATCCTGAGAGCTGAAAGAAAAACAAGAGAAACTGAGCTAACTCCTTGAAATCTGGAGTGGGGAGAAAGTTCTCTCTCCACTTTTTCCTGTAGCCCAGAACTACAGGAATTGTGCAGAGGGATAAGCACCATTGCTGTGGGTGAGCTAGTCTTTATTTCAGGAGTTTCACTTAATTTAGTGCTAATTAACAAACTTCAATTTACTGATTTGAGTACTGAAAAAACCCCAAGATAAACAATTAAACATTTAGTGAAGCATCTTTCTTCTCACTTCCCCAGGCTCTGTTTCAGTCCAGTACCTTTCCTCCTCCCTTTCTAGTCTCAGTTCCTCTTGTTTTTACTGTGAGTTACATTCAGTTCCCTCTCAATTCCCTTTGTGAGACAACAAGTAGTGCTGGAGTCTGGGATCGATGCATAATGGTTTCTATCAGCTGCTTCTCATTCCCTACTCTATTTCACCTCCAGTACTCTGTGCACCTTCCTTAAAAAACACAGAACCTGTAAGGTCACAACAGTTTGAATAAACATCCATTACAAACTCCACCTTTTATTTCTGCACACTAGACTACGTAATAATGCAAATTCACATTACAAACTTATGGCCTTCTCTGTGCAAGACTCTCAGCCAAGAACACTACAGCATGCATTAGCAATTAAACATGCATTACAAATTCCACACTCTGTCACTGCAAGGGGGTATCTCCTTTGCAGGAGCAGGAGGATTGGGCCATCACTGATGATGAGGTCATCTTGCTTGTGCAGGGCAGCTTTTATGAGGGGAACAGCCCCCAAGTTATGCAGATCAAGGCTTTCCTAAAGACATCATCTGTATCCTAGCAGCATCACTTTGGTTGTGTCCAGAGGGAAAGTAAGTCTCTTATCCCAACTAACAAGCGATAGGACAAGAGGAAATGGCCTCAAGTTGTGCCAGGGAAGGTTTAGATTGAATACTGGGGAAAGGGGCTGCCCTAACCCCATTGCATGTGGGCTGTGGCCCCTCTGGGCTGCCCTGGCCCCAGTGCTTGGTGCCTTCTCTCCTCATGCTCCTCTCCACGTGCCTTAGCTGGCCCCTCTGAGTGGTGGAGGTTCTGAAGTGGATTTGATCAGCCAAGGAACCATCTATAGCTGACTGCAGGAGGCACAAGGCAGCACACAGCCACCCCCTGCCTTGGTGTACCCCACTGGGACTGCAGAGAGGCAAACTCAAATGTCTGGAGAGTATTCTCTGATCCCTGGAATGGGCTGTTCCATAGCAGGGCTCTGTTCTACCGGCAGCAAACAGGGACAGTGTTCTACCAGCAGCAAACGCTGGCATACTCATCACTGGAGGGATGGTGAGCCCAATGGGGTGTCCTTGGTCAATACAGCTGGAGGAATCTCTTCTTCCACGGTCCAGAGAACATTCCTCTGATATGAAAGGAGCTGAGGGAATGACAAGGGAAGCTGTGGGAGCCCTTGGTCAGCAGTGGTGCAGACTGAGGCACAGAAGGTAAAGCACAATGTAGAGAACTGTGCATGCAGCCATTTCAGTTCAAAGGTCTGGTGAAATGAAAAGGAAACAGCCAGCAATAAAAGGATTGGGAGAACATTAATCTTTTCCTCAAATCTATACTTGTGTTTTACTTCTGCAGTTTAGTAAAATTATTTTTGTTATAGTTTTTAGATGGCAAGATACTTTTTCTCAATAGGTCTATTTATTGTTGGTAGCTCCTAAGTGATTCCCAAGCTGAGTGCTCACTGCAGACCACAACACAGGCTGCAGATGAGTCCTGTGCAATTTTGTTGCCTGCCCTGACTCTTTGGGAGGCAATGACAAACTGTTGTCTTGACTTGGCTGTCAACAGAATTGGATCCTTACTTACCCAGAGTGATGTAGACTTTTAGGCTGCACTCTTATTGATCCTATTAGCTTTCTTAGCAATTCATGAATATTTATGGCAACATACCAGCTGCACAGTTTACTGGTTCCCTTGGAGAGAAAGTTGTATTAAATTGGACATAGTTCAGTGACTTAAAGGCATCAAATATTCTCCAAGCTCCTGAGTGATGCATCCCAACGAAGAGAAAGTCAGGCAAAAAATGCCAGGAGGAACAAGGAGCTCTTGATGCAGATCCATCTCAAAAAGGGAGCCTACAAGGGCTGCCTACACAGAAATTGGCCGAGCAGACAGGGATAAGGTTAGTTAAGCTAAAGCACTGATAGAATTAAATCTGGTCAGGGACATCAAGGGCAACAAGAAATGCTTCTACAGTGATAAAATGAATACTAGGAAAAATGTGGGCCCTGTCTGGAAGGAAATTAGAGACCTGGTTTCCCAGGACATGGGGAAGGCTGAAGTACTCCATTACTTTTTTACCTCGGTCTTCACTGGCAAATGCTCCAGCTACAATGTCCTACTTTCCAAAAGTAATGGCAGAGACAGGGAGAATTAACTCCCTGATGTAGGAAAAAATTTGGTTTGAGACCACCTAAGGAACCTGAAGGTGCACAAGGGACCTGATGCAGTAAATTCATGGATCCTGAGGAAAGTGGCAAAAGAAGGAGCTAAGCCACTATGAGAAGTCATGGCAGTTTGGTGAAGGTCCCACTGACTAGGAAAGGAGAAACAACCCTCATTTTTAAAGAGGGATACACAGGCCCGTTAGTTTCCCCCTGAGGCCTGGCAAGATCATGGAGCAGATCCTCCTGGAAACTATGGAGGTGATTATTTTTTATCTTATTATTAACTTATTTTTATATTAACTATAATATTAACTTATTTTTTTTCCATGAGGCACATGGAAAATCAGGAGGTGATTGGTGACAGCTAGCATGGCTTCACTTAGCATAAATAGTGTCTGACAAATTTGGTGGCCTTCTGTGACGGGGTTACAGAGAAATTGTTGCTGACCCATCCCTCAAAATGTTCAAGGCCAGCGGTTCTGTGCAACCTGGTCTAGTGCAAAGGGTGTTGCTTTAAGGTCCCTTCCAACCTAAACCATCCTATGATTATGATTCTGTGTTTTCAAATTCATGTATTTATGCCGAATAAATCTCCAAGTAAATATACAAGTGGTATGCTTTAGCATCTCTCCCTTTCTTTTTTCAGTTGAGAAGGTGGTCTAGAAGTGGCCTTGCTGTGATCTCAACCTTAGCTGAATTCTGATTTGCTTAGTGAAAAGAAATTATGCTGTTCTATAGGGACTCTCCAAGGATTGGAAAAGCAATGAATTTTAGGCCTGTTGCAGGTTTTTGCTACTGTTGTTGTAGATCTTTAATCCTGTTATCTTTTTTCCTGAGAAATTCAGCTGTTTCAAGTCTCATGGCAAAAGCCAAAGTGGGGACTAGATCCTTAAACACATGGCGAAATGCCACATGTAGCTGACTGAGGGCAAGGATTGTGAATGCAACTCAAAACCACTCCTGCACACTCCTCCTCCTTGTGCCTTTTAGAGTTTGAATCATCAGCACTAAACTGAAGTGTTCCCCATGTTTGCAGCACTTGGACTTATATATCCTTCTCAACAGCTTGCTTGATTTGCATGCAGCTTTAGAAAATGATGTACTTTCTAATACAGGTAAGCTGCAGAGGGAAGCTTGAAAAGAGTGTCAAACAGACTTCAAGCAGTATTACAGATGTCCATTCTGGTACTGAAAATACCACTCCACATACATACTGCCAAGACAGCAACAGCAGCTCCCAGTATCTGCACTGTAGTGGCCTTTTGTGTTAGACAGGCTGTTGTGGCTACCTGAACACCCCCTTCCATCAGTAATTCTTGCTGGGGTGTCTCTTGCAGACAAGCTTCTGCCACAGATGGTACTGAGGCTTTGCTTTTTGAATCTTACTTTGGAGATTTTTGTTTGCTGTCGGAATCTTCTGGATAACTACTGGGGCTGAGCTGAAATGATTAAAACTGAACAATTAAAAAGAAGGGATAGCAGGGAATGCAGCCCACAGAAACCAGCCTGCTACTGCAGTGGTTTCACAGCTGACTGCATAAGTGGATATCTGACACAACAAATGTTGCTTTGAGCTCTGTTCTCTGCTGAGCCATGGCACTGATTCCATGGAGGCTTTCATGTGGGTTATTATTATTAAAGACTTTTGATTAGAAAATTAAACCAGAGATATTCTGACTACTCAGAGTCTGTCTTTGCAGAAAGGAAGGAAATAACGAGGTGAAGACCAACAGGGAGGGGTAAGATTATTGGGACTGCTGTGATGATAGTTTCTGAGCAAGCTCATGAAATCTGTCATTCTCCTGCCCCATAAGAAGGCTGAAATCCTAAAAGGTAGAAAATTTTGAGAGTGTTTGTCAAGTCTATATTTCACAGATTAAAAGTGAAAAAAGAAAAGGAGGGAAAACCAAAACAAAAATAAGAAGAAATGGAGACACCTCTTTCTGGGAAACCAAACTTACAGCCTCAGGCTGGTAAATATGCCAAAGTCTGTCAATTAAAACGAAATTTTGCAAAATTCCTGTATAACTATACAAAATGTTTAGGAGAGATTAGGATAACAGAAGAGAATTCAGCACAGAGGTTGGAGGAAACATTAGTCAGGGAAGATGAGAGAGCTAAAGGCGATGGTATATGCTGGTGCTCTGAAAGAAGATTAAAGAAGCAGTCAGTGCCAAATCAGTTCAAGAGGGAAGAGAAAAACATGAAAAATCAATACATTTTATTTGTTCAGTTTGTTTTACTTACTTTCGCTTCAGGGTTATTAGAAATACATTTTAATTTCACCTTTCCGAGGTCACAGTGTATTATTGGTCTTGATGAGAATACAGGCCCAGGCATTGAAATGTTTATGCTTATCCAATGTTAACAGATGTTATGGGATGACTTTTCTATGGACTGTTGCGGACTGTAGTGGTGCCAGTCACAATCTCCTACTATATCACGACAGATGAAAACCCCAGAACACTTTCTAACCCTAATGGGTAGCAGCTTACATGCACTATTGTCTGAGATACGGCAGCACTGTTTTGATATTAAGATGAAATAATGAGAAATGATGGAGCTATAAACCTGAGAAAATACTTCTTATCAGCCTAGTGCAGAAAAGCACATTATGGACAGAACGAAATCTGTCATTTTAGAGGGGAAACCACCCAATGTTATTTTTATTTCTTTTGTAGTGAAGTAGATGACGGTAATCGGTTTGCTCTGCTCCAAGTTATCATTGCCTTTGCACCTACTTGTAATTATGTACTTGGAACCTCTGATTCTATCTGAAACTGTCACTTTCATTAGTGGTGGCTGGAACTTGTGCCTCTTTCACAGAAAGCCTACTTCAATATTAATTCAAAAAGGATTTTGCGCTTTTAGCAGGGGAGATATGGATAAATTTGTCTGAAGGCAGAACGTTAGTAGTTTAGAGTGTCTGGGTTGCCAGAGGTGGCTTGCTCCTAACCTGAAAGTACAGTGAGCACCTGAAAGTACAGTGAGTACCTGAAAGCGTAATGCCATCATGTCTGCTGTCACAGACACGTTCACAAAAGGACATATGGGCAAAATGGTGTGAGGAGAAACTCTAGAAAGCTGTTTCAAAGTAATACCACAGACAATCCATCAGTTGGTAGAGTTATTTAAGGAAGTGATGACATAAATGCTGCATTTGGCCTCTGATCTCTTGATGCAAGCTCCTTTAGACAGACTTTAACCTTCCTTTTCAGTCTGTGTATTTATATGTGTTTTACTCTTCTTCTGCAGTGACTTAGAGAGTTTTTTTATTCACAGGAATGGCAGTCACTACTTCATTCCAAAAAGCCTGAAGGTAGGATCCATTGCCACGAATTTTTGAATCTAGATACATGACAGCAGAAACATCAGATTGTATGAGGGGAGAAAGGGCTCAGAACTAATTACCTTTCTTAAGAAAGTATCTTCCAGGGATTCTTAAACTAGATGTGCAAAATCGTCCATTTTATGAAAAAGGAAGCTTCATTTGGGAAACCTTGACAGATGGAGCACAGGGAAAGTGAAGTCCCTCTTTTCCTGTATTGGGAAATGGACCAAGGCAGCAGAGAGGAGCTCTTTGCCTAGACAAAGAGAGCTGTGGCACTGCACTTAAGGTAGCTTTTTCCTTTTAATTTTCCTGATGAAACCAAAGGAGGAGAGCCCTGAGGAATTAAACCACGGAGAATGATGCAGACTGTCACAAGCTCAGACTGCCTTGGTGACTTGCAGACCTGGGTTGTGCCACCCTGTGTGGAGCAGGAAGGCTGTGATGTGTTTCCTGACAAACTTTCAAGTCTGTCCTATGTGATTCTGACTTTTATTTGGAAGATACTGGAATGCCAGCTAAGGTTCTCTAGTTTGGAAACAGTCATGTGAATATAGGTGCATGATATTTTTTATTTCAGGTTTTCTGTTCTCTCAAATCTTCTACCATTTTCAGACTGTTTTGGTTATGTGGTCTGGATAGGGATTCTCTTGCTGACTGAAGCAGCCCAGAGATTTGAGTCTGACCAAAACACTTCAAAATGGCCAGCAGTTCTGTGGGTCTTTGAGGGGATTTGATGTCCTTTAGTTTCTCTTGGGAGGATTTAGCTCTTCTGTCAATTGTACTAGAAGCTGCAGTTGTCCTAGCAAGGGCTGTCCTTGATGGTATAACAAGCTGGTGGATATCCTTGTCAACTCAGCATTCCTTTGGGGCTCTCTCTTTGTGAGAACACAGCCTGCTGAAAAACAACTAGCCAAAGCAGCTCATCCAAATAACATGCTGTGTGTCGACAAGACCATAATCTAGTGGAGAATTTAGTTTTGCTCTTGGGGAGCATCTTGGGGAAGGGTAAACCATTCTGTCCTAAGGAAGCTTATGCTTTCACCTCACTGCTACTGGGGATAATTAAGCTAATGGATTGCACCTCAGTGGCAGCCATGTATCTGTCATGAAGCATTCCCCTCAGACACCTTTAGTGTGTTTTGTAATCCCTTCTTTTTTTCTCCATTTGAAACAATTTATTACTCCCTTAACAACACAACCATCTCGTCATGGAGTTTAGTCATTATTGCATAACTTGTGTTATTAGTAGGGTAACACAATTAATGTGTAGTTCTTTCACTGTTTTGTTAACATAAGCCCTGGAAAATGTGGATTTCCTTTTAAGGCCAGCACCTTGTTTATTTTCCCCAGTGTAAGTTTTAGAACGTTATAATGCTTTTAAGTGCTTCAGAATTCAGAGATGATTGTAGCAACAAGGCTTGGTAGGTAGCTGGCAAAAAGCAGCCTTTTCCTCATGACCCTCCTTTCCTCCATCCCTTCCTTCACAGCAGCCTTTATTATACAGAGTTTGTGTACATCTTTATATGCATCCTCTGTTCTAGGGAAGTACTTTTTCAATAAATACGAGGTGGAGTAGCAATATTTCTAGACAGCAATCATTAGCTGATGGATGGAGCACTAGACTGAAATTCAAGAAATGGAAAGTGGTTTAAAGTGAAGCTTTACAACGGAAGTGGTAAAAAAAGATTATGCTCTCCTTATTTATTGTGTTTGATTCTAGAGAAAGCGTGCTCAGTTTTAAAACAGAGAGAAAGGAAATGTGTGAATCTGTCACCCTAAGTACTCCCTTTGGGACCTGGAGGTCAAACTGGTGCGTTAATTTATGAACCATTACCAACACCAGAAATTTCCACTGGCAAAGCTGTATAGTTATCCTGTGTCTTTCACCTATACAGCCCTGATTATACAATTGAAAATGGAAACTGTGTGGTATAGGTGGCTTTATCCATGATGTTTTTTTATTCTGTGTACTATCCTTTCACATTTTAAAGAATTAGCTGCCTATAGCCCTGGGCAAAGAAAGACAGAGATCAAAGAAGAGGCACATTGTATTCCTGAACTAGGACTTCTGATTACTTAAGTGGTTGCTGTGGGTACTTAGTAGGTTTAAATTACTGCTGAGAGGCTATCTTGAATGCAGTTGGGGGGTTGTTAAAATGTGATAATGGCTTATGGTTTTGTTCAGGTTATGGTTGTTTCATTTTTGGGAGAGCAAGGTGGATGACTTCAGTTCCCATTACCTACATTATGTCCTGTGCAGGTGCAGAGGAGACAGCAGAAATTTTTATTTTAATATAATTTATCTGAGCTAGAGCTTAAGCTAAGGCCTTAAAAATACCTCAGTGGTCTCTAACTGCAAAAGACGCCCTGTGAAGGGCAGCTGTTAACTGCTCACACATGGGAAGGCCTGGCAGGCTGGAATAACCTGTGTTCAAACTGTGCCCTGTTACACCTGTGACCATGACTGTGAGTCTGCACTGATGTACTTAATTGTCTTCAGTGGGACTAGGGCTTATGGAAAGCAGTTTGGCTCAGCAGGTGAAACCAAGGCAAAGCGCTAATGTGTCAGACTTTATATATTCAAACAAGCAAGCCAGGCTTTCCTTACCTGTGGCTGTGTTGGCTTTGCAGTGACTTTTGGAGTAGGAAAATTTTCAGTGAGTCAGTTCAGCAAAGATGACTCTAAAGGTTGGTGGAAGGTGATTCTGCACAGTGAGCAGGTGCCATCTTTTACACAGTGTAATTGTCTTGCATGGAGACCAAAACATGGGTGGGCTGAAGGAGAAGGTACAGCTAAGTGCTTCAGTGTTTGTACCTATGCTGTGTTTTGCAGCTGGCAGCATGGGAGTATGAAGCCTGCTGGCTCTTCCAGAGGGTGAGAGCTGCTACCTGCTTAACACAAGGTTCCCTGGGTCTTGGTGCTTGCAGATGTGGGATTAGATTAGTTAAGAGTACAAGTGTGTGGGTGGCGTTGGTTGTTGTGACTGCAAAAGGGCAGGTAATGTGTTTATGCTGAATTTGTTGAAAATAGAGGTTCTTTTGGATGGAGCTCTGAGGTGAGTTTAGAACGAAGCCTGGCTGGAGAGGCTGTCTGTGAGTTTACTTCAGAGAAGGCAGGAGGATGATGTTTTTAATCTGTTTTCATGAGGAAGACATTGATAAATGACAGTTAAAAGACGGTTTGATATAGAAAGCAAATGATTTCTTGCTGTTACAAAGTCTCCAAACTACCATATGTGGAAACATATGTGTAATCAAGTAATTTTTGAGGTATTTTATGTTTGTTCATAAAGGAATTTCATTTGAGAATGCCCTTTTTTTTGACCTTTCTTTTGAAAGTCTTATCAGTTGGCTTGATGTAGAATCCGTTTTACTATAACTCTCTGGGTTGCTATTTCTTGAAAGTTATCTTTGTCGCAGGAAAGACTGTTCTCTGCTAGAGATGGTATAACACTTGATGGCTGTAGAGATGAGAGGATGTGGTCTGCTAACAGTAATTTCTATAGTATACCCAGTGGTATTTTGAGGGAAAAATAGAAAAGGGACAGACAGTTCCTTGCCTTTCTTTTAAAAAATATAGTTATTTCACAAATATTCTGTTCATTCAAAAACACTCTGGGAACGTTATCGCTGAAATAATGATTCCTTTTTTTCGTTCCTCAGTTAACTTATAAACCTTAGACTGAGAAATCCCTATGGGAACAGGGTAATGGGGCTTGCCAGATAGATCTGACACCAGGAATAATAATCACTGTGTGAATGGCCCCAGTGGATGAAAGAAGAAATTTTAGAAGCCCTTCCCTATCAAAACCACAATGTCTGGAGAGGAAGGTATTCCTCCTGCTCTGTAGAGTGGCCTGGCTAGCTGGGACTAGAAAAGAAGGATCATAATGGTTTGGGATGCACAGCTCTTCAAGACACTGATTGTGAGGCTGATTTGGTAGCCTACTAGTTGGAGCATTCACTTGGAACAAAAATGAGTGCCTGATGTTTAAAAGCATGAGAGATCCCCTTGTTCAAATGTCATAGATCGGTGTCTATAGAGCTTATTGGCTCTTCCTAGTCTGATAATGAAATGTATTGACTATTTCTTGTATTAAAGGAACGTGGATATGGCTTACTAATTGTACAGAATGTGGGGAGGAAAACAGATTTGCTGTGGTTAAGCTTCAGATCTGCTGTTATTGAATCATGGGTCTGTAAACTAGATCACGTTTTTGTTAAACTGCTGCTGATAATTTCTGTGTATTTTCAAATAATTGGTATGTAGCTGTCTCCTCCCAGTCCATGCTGAAGACCACTTGCTTTCCTTTGTGCTGAAACAGCAGAGGAGTGCACAGAGCAATTCACTCCGTGTGCTGCCAAAGCACCTGTACAGTTTACAGCTCTTTCTGCGCAAAGGAAGGGCTCCGTCTTCAATGCCAACCTGACACAACCTTCATATTCTGATGAAAGAAGGTTTTCAGGTAACCTAGGAAGAGAATAGAACCTCTAGAAAGGCTAGGAGAAATGGCCTGAAAACTAAGACTCAGTCTCTAACTTAAATGGTAATTTGTCTTGCAGACTGAATATGCCTTATGTTAGTTAATTCAGAGTCCTGCTGCATGTATATACTTCTGGGATGTGGAGTTCAGTGTAGATGAATAATAAATGAATGTAAGAATGCTAAATTCAGAAGTTAGTTTAAACAGCATTACATGCATTAGTGACAGCAGAAAAAAATGTGTGTGAGTTCACATTCTGGAAATCTGTGGCAGTTATTTTATGTGAATTCTCAGCACTTGTAAATGTTTAACTTGGATGGTGCTCTTGCATACTGTACTCCCTCTAATTTTGATGTTCTGGCCCTGAGTTAAAAGGAGTTTGACATGGGGTTTTTCTGACTCTAATACTGTAGATATGTGATGAACGTGTGCGATAGCTTTAAATTAACCAGTCTGCATATGGCTAGCAATTTAGCTATGAGATTATAAGGGTCATTTGCATGTCAGAATAAATGAATTTGTGGATAGATTTTGTGAAATTTAGTAGGATTGTTGTTCCTGGGCTCTCTGCCTAACCTGGTTTATCAAATTGCATATTGAAAAATCTGGTTAAATGTCTAAGGTTTAAGGATAATAACATTATGTAGCCTAAATTTTTTGAGGAGGGCTCTCTTCATGTCTGTAGCTTCTCCATCCCCCCAACTCCGATATCTGGTTGTTATTCCTAGAACTTTGCCTGTTGTTTCTTAAAGCAAGGAAGACTAAAGTAGGAAGCCTTTCTTTTGGAATGGCATCCTTGGCTAGTCCTTCATCATGAATCATTCTTGGCCATTTATGTAATGGCCACTTTCTAAAAGTGATTATTTACAAGATATATATAGAGAACAAAAACACTATGGAAAAGCTTTTTTGAACAGACCTCCATGAGCAGAGAGCACTTTGTGGTTGGGTCTGTGGCAGCTGTCCATAAGTACCTCTCAAAGGCACTTTTTGGCTCTGGAAAGTGGTTGGTACAGTGACATTTCATGGAATGCAGATTACAAAGACAAAGAGGAGTTAAAGGCAGGAGAGGGAGTGTCTTCCAGGTTGGGAGCTGCTTTTTATCCTGCTCTTGTAACTCTGTAAACAGTCCTAGAGCCTTTTGGCTGCAGCAGAAGCATTGCTGTTCCCTAAAACTAGACTTGGTACACAGATGGGATTTGCAAATTGATTGTTCACTGCTTTTTAAGAAGTTGTCTCTTTGCTGTAATTTAGACCTCCTGCTTTTAAGAAAAACTGAAGAAACCAGTTTTGATTCTTTCTGTACTTCATGCATCTTTATTTATGCTTGAAAACATCAAGCACTTAAACAATCAAGTGTATCTTATGACTTGCATTTTGTATCAGTTACTGTTGAAAGAATGATGGTGTACAAAATGTGAGGATTGCACCAAACACAATAGATGCTTACTCTTTTCTGATATTCAAAATCTATGGCCCTGTATATAATTGTTTGATTAGTAATATAAATAGAACACATTTGTACCCAAAACGGTCCTCTTGCAAGAGAGAAAGTTCACATATTCAATAGACATGTAGGACTTCTCTATCAAATGCACAACACCTCTCTGTAAGTTGGAAATAAAAAATAAATGGTGACATATATAAATCTCAGATCATCACCAGTTTTATTCTACTGTTATGCAAAGTCAAGCGGGGGTGATCACATGATAATTTAAAACATTAAAAGAAAATTGTCCCACTAATTTGTATACTGAAGCAGCATACTTTGCTTGGAGATTGTCTGTGTAGTGCAAAGTTTGAGTTCAGCAGTACAAGGGACAGGAAGTCTGTGATGTTGCCAAACAAAACTTCTAAAAAGGCCTCCAGAGATACCAATGAACAAAGCAGTGAATACCAGAGACTACTAAAAAGGGATCTTGGTGACAGCCTCTGTGGATCATGAATGATAATATCAAAAGCATCCGTCTAGACTTTTTTCCTTTTTATTCTGTTCTGTGAATGTTTTTCAAGGGTGTGACTCAAATTTTCAGATATTGCTTGTAATGAGAGGGTTTTGGATCCCATCCAAATGGCATTTTATTTACTAACTGAGCAAGCAAGTTTCTCACTTCTTGGGCTCTTCCCTCCTCCCCCTCTCCCCACCATTTCTTTCTATGTCTCTATCACACATTTAATGTTAAATAAATCTGTATTACTGACTTTGGTATATGGTCTTGTTTGCACCTTAATTCAGGCAGAGGCACTAATTAGATCATAACAGGTACTGAAGGAAGACATAATCATTTTGCAGACTGAAAATATGCAGCATTTAACTGGGATTGCAGTCTTGTCTTTTGGACTCAAATTAAACATGTATTTCCAAAGATGAGTTGGACAATCTTACCTATGTAATAACTTGGACTTCAACTTTTCCCAAATATTGATGGTGAGAAAAAAATTGTTATTAAAAAAGGATAAATTTGCAGCTACTATCCCCATCAAGCATGAAGTAGTTATAGTGGGTATCATGTTATCATTGTTCTATAAAAAAATGCAATATGGCATCTTTAGAGAGAGACACAGCAGTGGTCTGCAAAGTGAGACATGTGCACCTCAAGGTGAGTGCAAGATGGCCCACTGGGCTGTGGGAGTAAATACTGGACCCCCCCATTTATGTATCCTTTTTAGACAAAAAAAAGAACAAAATTAAGTTTACTAATACTTAATACACAGCTTGATACTGGTGCTCTCACTTGGTCCGTATGTCAGGTGACCACAGTAAGGTCCCAAGGTCTCCTCAGGGAAGAGTGGATGCTCCAAAATGTAGAGAGGTTGACAATGGCACCTTCACTTGTTCATTCAATTGAAATATTTTGTGATGTATTACAGTTTATATGTGTCTTATATGGATTTAAGCATTATATGATTTACTTTTAGCTAAACTAACCCTCACAAAATAGACAAGTGTCTTAAAAACATCCCTGCAAAGAAACTTGTGAATGAAATGTAATACTAATAATGTGAGTAGAAGTGAACAAGAAGAAAATGGCAGAGCTGACACTTCTCCTATTCATAGTAGAAGCTGTCAGCTGCATTATGAGGTGAAAACAATGATGTCTTTACCAGATCTGACAAGAACTTGGAAAAAAAAATTAAATTATCAGTATAAAAATAAACTGAACTTTGAACCAGACTTTTGAATTGCTGAATCACAAAGTGTTCAACCAAACTGGCAAAAATAATGGACCATATTCGATCACATGCCTCTCCCTAAAAAATTGAAAAAATTAGTTATATTTTTGAGGGAAAGCAAAAAGGGGTTTTTTTTGTGCTGTTAATAAGTAAATAATAATTAAAATATTAATTTTTCAATCCTTATGTTAATTTATATTTGTGTTTTAAAATGTGCATAATGTATTAAAAGAGTAGCACGTGTACATAATTTTTAAAGAAATAACTGCGTGTATTGGGAGTGCATGCTCAAAGTTATTCACCAATAGGTGTATATGAGAACAAGAATTGGAGACTGCTGATCTAGAGAGTAGACACTTAGACAGTAAAAAGAGATTAGATCATTTACCTTCACTTGTGTAGTATCCTACAACACTCTAGACTGTTGGTGTCGTAGGGGAATGGAAATTTTCCCATGGTTTACCAGTTTACTCCACATGGGATGTCTCAGAGTTGAATCAGTTGTATCAGGTACAGAATGCAGTGTCCTGTGATGCTGCTGTTGCTCTGAGACACGTGTTGTGCAGTGCCTGAATAACGAATTCAGCTAAAGAATCTATGTATCAACTGCTGGCGTTTTGTTGAGTTCATTAATATCCCTTTTTAGGTTTTAGCTTTTTAAAGTGAGTGGCTTTGCCTGGAGTGATTAGCGCTAACCTTGGTGCCTGTGGGAAGGTTAAAACGACATAAAATGTTTTGGAACACAAACTTTGTCATGGTCCTCATTACATGAAATACTGCTGTATAAGTCGGCCTAGGACACCTTGATTAGTCTGTAATGTCCTTCGATTAACAGTTTCTTTTTCCCCCAATGACAGATATTTATTAATACAAGCTATATAATGAAGATTTAATTCTTCTGCAGAACTACACACATGTTCTTGTATTTCTGATTGTATAGCAATTTTTGAATTAATGGTAAAAGACTAATGACCTGAGGAAAGACACGTGGAGATGCAAAACTTTGCCAACTCTGACTGTATAACATGGTGCTTTTTATGTTGGTTCTACATGAATGAATGTATAATCATGTATTTAATGTGAATATCAGACATTACTCTGTGGTAATGAATTAGCACATTATATTGCACAGGGAAATGCAGTCAATGACATTTCATGATCATTTCAGCTGATGTCACTATTTTTATAGTCTTATTTCAGTCTTTTCTTTCTCTTCAAAAGTCTGGTGCCATTTATGTGTATGTGTGAAGCAACTCTAAATCCTCGTTTATTAAGGGCACAATTTTGCATACATCCAGAATAATTCTAGAATTTAAACTATAGGTGTGCAAGGTAGGCCTCAGATAAGACTTTCTTGATGTAATTACAATTTCTGGACAATGAAATGCCTTTGTCATGAATATGATAAAAGGAGAAAATACCTTATTAGGTCTGTCTTTTTTTTTTTAATGCATTTTCTAATTGTTTTTAGTCATACTTGGTATACTCTATTCATAGGAAGAGGTAACTTGGGCATAACTCAAATCCATAGATAACCAATTACTTGGAGTTTTATTTTTGTGTGGTCTCCCTGTGCTTTTTTTCTCTGATTCACTGTAAAGGCAGTCCCTTTCCACTTGGGACTTTTTTTCAATGCTCTGGCAATTACTTTGCTCTGCAAAGCAAACTGTAAGGGGCAAACAGACCGAGCCTCTCCTCTGCATCCAACACCCCCTGCACTGATTAAAAATATTGTGCTGGTGCTGAGCACCAAACAGGACTTTTAGAATGGGCTGTATCCATTTCTACCATGCAGATGACCTGTCTAGAGCTAACCCCAATGGCAGCGGGTGGGTGGTGTGTGTGTGTCCAGCAAATGTTGCATTTCTGGACTTGCTCATCTTGTCCTGAAAAGAATTAACGTATTCTTTTCAGAATGCAGGAGGAGATCAGAGGACTAATCATTACTGCAGTTTGCCCACATATTGTGTTGGTAAGTAGTGGGCCACAACTTACTCTGTTTTCTAGAAAATGTACTGCCAAAATATTCACAAAGGTCTACTTGGGAGGGGAAGGAGAGCAGGAAAGAATCTTAGAGGATGTAGTTCAACAGAAACCTGGAAGGTTATTTACTTGCCACTCGACACTAGGATTTTTTTTCTACCTTCTTGTTTTAAAACCTACTGCTTCCAGATTTTTAAGAATAGTTGTGTGCTTTTCAAAGCTCCAGCGTAGTTTAATTTTTTTTCTCTGTTGTTCATGGAAGACATTGTATCCATTCTTTATGTCAAGATCCATTTGGACTTATAATGACTTAGTTTTGTTAAGAAAGATTGACTCTGATCTCATATGAGGTAACTTTCCAACAGGCTTTTTACACTTGTATATTTTCTTCTGTTTTGCTTCAGTTCCAGAACCCCCTCTACTTCAAAATTTATTGCAGTTCTGAGAGGGGTTTTTCCTACTCTAGTTGTGTTAAATATTTATATCAAATAAAGAGAGATAGTGGAAGAAATAAACAGAGTTGGGATGAAGTTATTGTTACCAAATAGTACCCTGGAGATGTAATGAATAAGTCAGATGTTTAATATGAAAGAATGATCAGTTTAATTTCTGCATCCTTCAAATCTCTGTGTAATCGTATAATTTATCAGTAGTTAGCATAAAATGTCACTGGTGACAAGGTATTTGTTATAAACAGATTTTAATTTACAGATAAAATACTGAATATTGAGGAAAGAAATTGAACTCCTTTTTCCATCTGCTTATGTGAATTCCCACAGCTATGTTAGGAGTGCAGCAGCATGAAATAAATTATGAGCAAAATGTGTTTATTATTTAAGTAACATGTAGTGCTCAGCTTTTAAGAGAGCGTGTCTGGTTCTGCTTTTCAGTTGAAAATCCAGTTATCAAAACCATAGAGACTTAACTTTGGTTTTCAAAGTAAAACAAATCTGGGGTCTATCCTGTGTTAATTTTATGAGCCCTTATTTTTGTTCAGAATAAGACATCAGTGAACTTTAATACCAAGTCCTTCACTCTTGCTGTTTCTCTCAGCCTTAATTCCTCCCATTCTTTCTCATGTTCTATAGCGACTGTGTGTGGGGCTTTTTAAAGTTGTTCAAGTTGAAATAGTAGAATAAGTGCAGATTATCATTCTTTCCTTAGGCTCTACTTTGCTGTTGAGATTCTGGAACTGCAATAGTATGAACACTTGAATGAGAGCAGAAGTGGTACCTTGTGAAGAAAATAAAGTCTGGTTTTCTATAAATTTTGGCCTCATGAAACATGGCTTTGACAGCAATGGCAAAACGGCATAAAAATGGGCAGGAAACCATCTTGACACAGATTTTTGGGGTTCTGGTTTTAGTAAGTCCCACCTTCCACTGTATTTCCATCTTACCTAGTCAAACAGGAGGAGGTTCTGTCTCAAGACTAATATTCCAAAGTTTGCATTAATTTCTCTTCCCTGAAACTCTCCTCAGCAGTCAAGATTCCATGCTACTTCTCAATAAGGTTCTTGGTTAAGATTTTTCTGAAGAGCTAATTAAATATTACGTATAAATAAAAAATGCCTGAATTGGACAAAAAAAATCTGATTTTGTGGGTAGCTGTGGACAACTCCATGTATCACAATTTTCAACTGACCTTGATTAGATACGAAGGAAAAAAATCTCCTGCAAACTACATGCTGAATTTCTGCCTCTCGGACCTTCTGCCCACTCTGATGACAGAGTCTGAGCGTTGTTATAACTGAGTGTCTGTGGGACATATCTTTGCCATAGTTCTTTACTTTTTCCTTGGTGTACGGAAGAAAAAAAGTCTCCATTTTCGCATTTTTAAGTTAGGGTTTTTTTAATGTTTTAACATATCTAAGTGTAGAGTGTAAATAGTCTAGATCAACTCCTTTTAAAATGGCCTTGCAGAGTGGTGAGAGTCTATTTCTGGACTGTGATGGTTCATAAATTTTATGTGGCTGATGAATTACACAGTAGATAACCACCTCATACTTTGTATTTCCTGCTGTGGATAGAGAAACTTCCTGAACCCTCTGTGGTAGAGGGACAAATAATTTATCGGCTTTTCTCACTTCTGAGTTTTGTAGGCAAAGGACCAAAAATACTTCTTGCTGTATGACAGGAAACCCAGACTTCTTCCTAAGTCCATGTTATTCAGCCATCTGGGAAATGTTTGTTCTACTACAGAAAAAAGAAATGCTATTTGGTTTCAGTGTAGTTGAGCAAACTTGAAAGTCAAGTTTTCATGCATAAATGTCATTATAAGAAGCATCTCTCCTGTAGTGCAAGCTAGCTTCTAACATCTAAGTGCTGTGACTGGAAAGTACCCTTGTCCTTCGTGTCTTCCAAAGGATCTTATCCTAATTTAAACAATGGGATACTGTATGGGATACCAAGAGTATCTGGCAGCAGGATGTTCTTGGGACAGTTGGGTGCCTGAGGTGCTGTCCCTGCATCCATTGCTCCTGTGCTCCCTGTGCCGCTCTCTCAGAGGACACTGATCAGCCTCAGGGAGTCATCTCCAGGTCCTCTCCCCACATCCCATGGGACAGCTCCTTTTGAAGCTGGGTTCTTCTCCTGCTGCCCCTGTGCCCTCTGCATCTTCCTGTTGAAACTGCTCTTTGTTGCTGTAGTCTTCCAACACACCTTGGAAATCCTGGCTTTTGCTTCAGTCTTCCTACTTCTCCAGGGCTGAGAAACTTGCAGGTTGTTGAAATTCTAAATGCAAAAGTGTTGGAGTAGATTTGGTGGGAATGAGTTTTACAGGATGTTTTGGCAGTAAACTGAATTATGATAAGGATGTCTTCGAAGTAGTTAAATTTCTTTGTGGTGAGTGCTTGCATTTGGTTACAGGTGTCTGAACAGATGCACAGAAATGGACTTTGAAATGGGCTGACTGATTTTTGTCTGTATTTTGGAATGGATATGCAAACCAACCAGTGCTCTTAAGCTGTTTGAGGTAACAGTGAAGTGAAGATAGAATAGAAAAAAGTGGAACATAAACCTAGTTGTTCATGTACATTTCAACTACAGATATATGTGAAAAGCACAGTCTCCCAAACAGTAACTATCTTTAGAAAAGGTGTATTTTTTTGCAGTCTGAGTTAGATGGAGTATGTCTGTATCTGAATAGTGTATATCTCTACCTGTTTAAATATATTGCCTCAAGAGCAAGTAGTCCAAGGATAGTTTGGGGCCTCATAGCAATGACAGGAATGATAAACCACAGGACAGTGTTTTCAGGCTTAGCAGAAACAGGAGAGAGCTCGAAACAGTAGGTATTGCCAGCAGCTGTGCTTGACTGGGTGGCTGGGAATGATGGACAGATTTATCACAGGTGAGTTCATAAAGGTCTCTATGATTCCAGCAGCAGTGCAAATATATTGGTTGTAGGTGCTGTATTTCAGAGGCATAAAATCAAAGAAAGGCTGTGTTCCCAGAAGGGATTAGTGAGCCGTAATGTCGTGTGTCCAGAGTGACTGTCATTTGCAAACAAGCTAGGGATGTGTCTTACTAATGGACTTAGGCTGAGCAAAATACTACTGCAGACACCATGTGAATCACAGCTGATGATGCTATCAGTTTCAGTGATCATTAGAGCTGAAGGAAAAACAGAAACTACCAGGTCTACATTTGCAGAAGTGATATGTGAGTTTAATTCCTTAATTTGAGACGAAGTGAGCAAGAACTTTTGGCATACTGTCTTAGGGAAAAACCTTGCTCATTGGATTACTTGAAAATACAAACTGTACTCGTAAAGCAATAGAAGACAGTGCTTTTTAAACTATGAATTGCAGTGCCGCTATTTATTTTAAAATGTCAGGTTTTACTGGCTAGTATCTTAACTGCCTAAGAGCTGATGCTGATATGTAGAAGTCTAATTATTAGCGATTACACAGGTATGAGTTATTTGAACCAGCCAATTACAAGGAAATAAGATTTTTCCATGCCATGAGCCCTGAAAAAAAAAATCAGGAGCATCTGTACTCAGTCCAGCCAAGTCATTGTGTATTCATACCCTATCTCTGATAAATGGCTGGGAGGTATAAACAAGCTAAGAATAAAAGAACACAGCAAGTGTCTACAATACATATTCCTGATTCATGTCCAATTTTTACTGGTCATTTCCAAGGAATTTCAGAGCCACCTGTGGTTTCTCCACAGTTAGGTCCCCCGTAATGGATTTTTTTTGTGAATTTGTCCTCTCTCTTCTTGAACTTGTGTAAATTTTTAATATAAACTATATCCTTCTTAAGGAATTCTATGATCTGTCTCCAGTTTAAGAAGTAGCCAACTGGGGCTGTGAAGATGGATGCTTACTAGAGGTGTCCATTTTACTGAAAGCTTGAAAACCACACAGGTTCAACGGAAAAACATTTACTTTGTCTTCTGCATGGTGTTGACACACATTTTATGTCCAACATTGTGCCTACATGACACACTTAAGCATACTGATTTATAGGTCTGACTTAAATAGTGTGCAAAAGGGGAGAATAGAAATAATAAAATACATGGGCTATATTGATTAATCCTGCTGAAATTTGGGGTATGTCAGCCTGTGCAAATCAGTGTGATGGCTCTGATCAACAGGAATTACACCTCTGAACTGGTGTGTTGTGGCTTGTGAGCCAGCACCTTTGAGGAGTTTGTTATGGGAGCTGACAACTTAATGAAGTGCACTGTACAAAATTAGGCACTTGTTAGCCACCATCCTTGTGGAAGTGTATTGTGAGAATTAAAGGGTGTGTTAACCAGCACCTTTTGAGTCCAAGCAGTGGGCTGGTTTCTGGAGTTAAGGTGACTGTACAATAAAACATAAAGAGTTCCCTGAAAGGTGTGTGGTGCTCAGCCTGACCAGAATTTATAATGAGCGTTTCACCCCCTTACCAGTGGGTTGGGACTTTAAACTGGCGTCACGGATGGGCGGCTGAAAGGGACTGAACAGCCCCTTAGCTATTTATAGCTGGGATGGGCTCAGCTTTTTCCATTCTTGACTGGGGGGATAGGATGGATCTGGAATGTGCAGGAACAGGACATGCTAAGTCTTGAATCCTTTCCCTTTGTGGACAATACTTGCCTCATCCTTAGTGAAGTAAGCGAAGTGTGTCTTATGTGTCGTGCTGATGGTAGCCAGATAGAATAAAAAGACTTATGACTCTTTATGAAAATGCTTAGATAAGGTACAAAATGAGAGAGATGAGTTTCTGCAAAATCTATCTGCCTCTTTACAAAAACATTCACAAGCTTTGGTTGACTTTTTCCAAAAAAATCCACAGAATTTGGTTGTCTCCTTATAGAAATGTTCAGATAGGGAGCAAAATGAAAGGACAAAATTGGAAACTCTGCTGCACATAGGAAGGGGTCTTGCCCAACAACTGCACTTTGTGCTCTGTATGGCTGCAGAGTGGGAGAAATTATTGAGGGAGGCGTTGGATGCTGGGGCAGGAATGAAGCGTCGGATTTTGGAATGGTTATTTTGTTATTGCACCATGATTGGATTATTTTAAGGATCAAAATGATGAAGACTCCACTATAGGACATCTGGGGTTGAGTCAGTGAGGAAACCTGGTCTGATTATGTGAGCGTGGGGTGTGTAACTGCAAAGAGGCCTTGGTCCCAGCTCAGGTGGCATGGCTGTGACTGTCAGAGTGGCTCCTGGTTGGCTGGGAAGGGACGTGTCCTTAACAACTGTACAATAAAACATACAAATTCCCTGACGCGTGGTCTGGTGTCTTTGTACAACCTGAACATCACTTGTCCTGTTGATGGGTTGTGATGCTGCTCAGTCCTTTGCAGAAATAGCCTATTTTGTTGTTCACTCTTTTCCCTCATGGAGGTGATTCATGTCACCAACTCAAGGCAGATCTGGAGTGATTTCTGAGAATGAAGGGTGGGTGTGAACACGTACCTTGAAAGGACTTCTTGTGGCATCAAATAACCTGCATTTCTTCTGGTGCTCAGAGATCTGCAGGAGTGTGAAGGAAAAAAAAGAATCTATCTTTTGTATTTGTGTAGAAGTAAATTCAAGTAATTCACTCCCCTAGGTTTTTATCACCCTTACTCCATATTTTTAAATGAGGAAAAATATGTCTGATGTCAGGTAAATAATGATGAGGATTCCTCTGCTTTGAATTTCTTTGCTCTGTGCAGTGACAGCAGCATATCACACCACTGAAATCATAGCTGAAGCAATGATTATGAATAGTGCAAGCAGTTGTGTTGGACACAAATCTAAACTAACTAGGAAAACACTCCTCTTCTGCTGTGCTGTTACAGTGAGAGTGCTCACCTTGATTTTTTTTTAGTAGTCTCTCTAGTTTGATGAAACAGGTGGTATTTTATTGTTGTTATAAAACCATAATTTAAAGCTGAAATGTCCTGGAATTTATTTATATAATGGACCATGATTATACCTGAAAATACACACAGATGCAAATGTCTGAAGATTTTCTCTGTGATAAAAACAGACTGTTAAGCACTACATCTCTAATAACATTAAAAAAAAGCCTCTTTAAATAGTTCTGTGTCATTCAACAAGAGCACTTCCATGGGAGTGTAATTTTAGGAAAAATTACTTTAAAACATGCTGAAATATGCATTGGAACTGTGTACTTAGTATTGCTGTAGTAATTCACGTTCAACTATGCAATTCATTTTTCTGCAGACTTGAAGTAACTTTATGGTGGTCTCTCTTTCCCAGTGAATCTGTTGTGAATGCATGTGTGCAGTGTCTTGTTTAATATATTAGAAATTCTGATTTTTTTTTATGAGATCTCTTCATAAAGAGTTAAGGAAGTGCTGTCATGTTAATGTGAATGCCTTCAGTTGATCCTAAGAGTGTAATGCAGGATAACATGAACCCTCAGAAATGTCCAAGTTGTTCTTGTACCCATACTAAGGTAGCAAATAATAAATTAATATGGTTTCCATTGGTATTTCAGCATGTTACCTCCATAGGTATCTCAAAGCACAGTAAAAGACCTGTGATACACTGGTCTACCTGATCTTTAAGGTCCCCCCCAACCTTCCTATTCTATGTTTCTATGAGATATTTTTATTTGGGAACAAATGATCAAAACAGATTCCTTTATGGACAAAAGGAATCTTTATTCTTTTTCTTTCGTGGGATGCGTCTGAAATGAGGAAAAATCCTGGTCCCACTATATTCCTTTACACAAACCCTCTTCTGTCTTGCTACTATTTTTTAGTTGTTGTCTTGAAAGATGTTTTACTGAGAAATCACTTGGAATGCAATTTGAATGCTATATTTTAAACTGAATAATCCACATGTATTCCTAGGTCATGCTTTCATATCCACTATTTCAATGGTTAAATTGAGATATGTGTCTTCTCTATGGACAGCTGATAAAAAACCCTTTCGTTATGGAGTATCTTTCATACATGAGACTGTTTCAGAGCAGAAAAACGGTGTGCTTCAGCTATATGTGTTTTCTGCATGGTTGCATATTGCTTCTTTTTTGTTGTTGCTTTTGTTTTGTTTTTCTAAACTTTTCTTGCTGTCTTGCTCTAAAATTATTTGTGAAAAGACTTTTTTGACCTTTCTCCAGGACAAAAAAGTTGTGTTTTTTCTGTGTCCCCAGGTCAGTGCTCGGTATTTTTGGTCCAGTAAGAAGTGGAACAATGTGTTTTCTTCAAATTGCTTTTCCTTAGCTGGAATTGGCTTCTATGAGGCTTTTAGAATTCTCTTCACTTCCAGAGATTTGTTCTTACTGCTGTAAAGGGTCATAGAGAACCAGATGAGCAGACAACTGATGGATTTTTGATCTGCAGGCATCTGTAGAGGTGCACTTCCTAGCCCTGTGTTATGATGCTAGAGAGAGGGACCCCTTCCCCACCACAGCTGTCAGAACACACAGTGCCTATTCCAGATAATAGGAAAATATTAACTCTTCTAATTTTAGCTATGGTCATCCTAGATTCTTAAACCAAATTTCCAGGGCAGAAGATGGCCATCAACATCGAAACAGAGTCATCTGACACTATTCAGTGAAATGATTATCTAGATTGCTCTGGGTTATAAAAAGTGAATAGCATTGTTTTGTGTTGGGATAATAAGTGCAAACTGCACTATAGGCCTTGGAGTTTGTTGTTACTGACACAATGGGCAGTTGAAGCCACTCTTGTGAGTGATCACAGTTTGTTGTATTCTTAAACTGTGAAAAGCATTTATTGTGTTGGGAGTGTTGACCTAGAAAATGTGTTGTTTTCTGTCAAGTCTGTTGCTACTCCTTCTCTAATATGAGAGCCTCACACTTTTATTTCCAAGATAATTCACAGACCTGCAGATGCACAAGCCCCTAGTGTTCCAGGAGGCACTAAAATCCTCTGACAGGTATTCCTGGCTTTGCTCTGGGACAGTAGCTGGTAAAATAAATTACTATCGGGCTTAGAGTTATAGCGTTTTAAAATGCTGAAGTTGTGAATAATTAGCATGCAAAGGAAGTGAAAATTTATTAGAAGTATTTCAGAATTCATCAGATCTGGAGAACAAGAGTTCTGAATGACAAACTACTCTTAACTGTTCAATAGAGTTCCTCTGGTGATCAAAGGCATTGCCAACATAATTAAGGCTGGTGCTGGGAACTCTGCTTTCATGGAGCTCTGCATTCCCATGGGCTTCTCTGGGGTGGGACGTTGTTCTGTTTCCTCAGGAGTTTTCGACATACTGGAGAAAACTGTTATGACAGACCCTAATCTTATGAGAAAGGAGACACATGGGAGTAACTAAACAGTAACCTGATGTTCAGGGTGTGAATCTGGTATTGTCTGTATGTGGTAGTACAACAGGGATAACGGCAAGATGCTCACCAGCACCTTTTTGCCAGAAGAAAATTCCTAACAAATTGTCTTTTCCAACTCAAAAACTTTTCTCAATTCCAAAGCAGATGTAGTGGGCTTAACTAGAACATCTAGACTTATTTTAGGGACACTGAAGTAGTAGCATAGATTGAAGGTGTGAGTATGACACTTTTAATACTTGTCAAACTGCAGCTCAAGTAATACAGGATGATTATGAAGCTCTCCAGAGAAGTAATAAGGTGGTAGAGGGATCTCTGAGGGGGACATGAAAGAGAACAAGATAAAGATACTTAACATGGAGAAGATTCAAAATTCAAATCAGGTAAAGCCACAGTGAGATAGATGACTGTTATATAGCACTGCATATGAAATGGAAGACTGTGATCCTGCTAATCTGGAGACAACAAAATTTATTTAGAACAGATAAAAATTAAAATGTTCTCAGTCATATCAGTTATCTTCATGGAAACATTGATCTATTTGAATAATAATACATTCTTTAATAGTGGAAAGTGAGCTAAATTCCCACAACAGAAATATGTTTAGATTCTCTAGGATAGGATTTTAGGAGTTCTGTCAAACTTTACTTTCATCCAAAACTGAAGTTAAGAAATATTTCCTAACCTTATGATTTTGACAGCTAAACACTCTTGAGATCTGCTTACATTGAAAATACTAAATGTTTTGAGTTTGTGTGTGTGTGGTGATGTTGCCTGCAGCGCTTTACTATCATCTGCTATCTGTTGCTGTGAAAAGGTTAAGATCATTCTGGAAGAATTTTCACAGGGAAGGAAAATTCAGTAATGGAAGAGTATTTCAGCAATACTCTGGGAAGTATAAAAAGTGCCAGTGTCTCAAAACTGAAACTGGAAAAAAAAAATCAGGCAAAACCCAAATAAACAACACTACACGTAGTATTTTGGCATCTTTCACACATTCATTGAAATGGATTTCACATTTGGTGTACTTAGTGGCAAGGGTTTCTATTTTTGCACTTCTTTTTGCTGTACTGTCTTCTGCTTGCTCTCTGCTAAGATGATATTGACTCATATCTATACAATCCTGGACAATTCCATTTATATTAAATTTGAAACTGAACCTCATGTTTTTTATTTGCTAATTCTGGTTTTGGGGAGTCTCACAGTTACTAGTTGTTCCTTTTTTCTAAGCAAGTTAACAGTAGCCCTATGCTTTGAATTTATTTTTCTTTAACAAGAATAGCTGAATTTAATGAACTTATATCTTGGGAAGAATGCAAGTGGGACTAAAACAACTGAACTGATTCATGAGCTTTACTACAAGTGATGAGTCTGACTTGATAGTTTTGTTAACTGAGAAACGCCAAACCCTATCCCTTTTGAAGAACCAAGTTTTTAGGCTCACTTCTTTTTCCCTTTTCCTTTGGTTCTTTCTGACCCTGTTGCTTCACATTTTTCCCCAATTTTTACCAAGTAACAGCCAGCAAATTGGCCTTGTCTTCAACAGGAGGATGCTTGGGTATTGTTTGGCTGAAGATGTTTCTTGCTACTTGGCTCCCTTGAGGAACACAGTAATGTCTACTTATATCTGCTAGGAATTTCAGATATGCTGCATGGACTTTTTGCTTCACTGTGCAGGTGGTTTCTTTAATTAACCATTAACCTGGGCTGCAAAGAGCCTTTTCTTCTCATGTCTTCATGCAGTAGGGCATTTGGTCTCTACAGACTGCTTTGAAGATTTCTTTTCTGCTTGTGGGGTTTTTTATTTATTAAATTAAATGAACAGTTCTTCCTCATTGATTCTTCACACTGACACAAACTCTGGGCTCTCCTGCAGCTGCAACATTCAGTGTGGGTGGAGTTGTCTTGGGATGTGGTATAATGCTCTTTTTGATCTTTGCTTTCTTTTTTCTTCTCTTTGTTTCCGGTGAGGGGCACAATTCCAGTGTTCCAGATCCTTAAACATAAAACCCCTAAAGCAATCCTCCCACTGTATTGTACACAGTTTCCTCTTGTCCTGAAGAAGTTTCATCTGCTGTAACTCAAAGGGTATTTATAAACCTTCCTACAAGCAACTATTACCAAATTGTTAGAAGTCCTAGCCTTCTACTTGCCCATCAACCCTTCTTGCCCACAAAGCCTTTAAAGTTCAGGTGTCTTAGTTTGATGCCCCAGGAAACTATGCCAGCTTTTAAAATGAATTTTAAAATCTCTTTCTACAGCAACCTTTTCAACTGTAGTATTGCAGTCCCAGTAAGTCTGACTTTGCATCATCACTGTGGAGATCTTGAGAAGATACTGACAGTGCAACACAGGCCTGCAGGCCAGAGGGGTCAAGACTGTGTCTAAAAAGTGGTAACCCATCAGTTCAATAGTCACAAATGGGACTATGTCTCACTGAATGCTGTGGAAGTGATGAAACCTGTAGGATCTTAGGAAACCTTTTCCATTTTCATCAATGGTTTTTCATCAATAGCTTTGAAGGGGACTTAGAGAGTCTTCTTCAATAAACTGCACTTAATTTGTGCTGTTTTTGTGTGTATTCAGATGTGCTCATAAATGTATACTGTCTGAGGAATATTTAGTGGGGTTGTACCAGGTGAGAATTCAGACCAACACAAAATTAGTGATTAGAGAGATGCTTTCATGGGCATGTTTTTTCAGACATGAAACTTTCAGACATATTTTTCTTAAGAGCAGTAAGCTAAGTGTGCTGCCTTTACCTCTCAAAGAATGAGTGAACTCTGCTGAACTGAGCGGTATCTTTGCCTCTGCTCTGAATGTTTTGACAGGAAGATCTATGTTTTGACTAAGCTTGACTGATCTTTCACTCTCATATAAAAAACCAAATTCTTTCCTTATCTATCTTTTTGATAGTTGTCTCAGACTATTTAAGCAATGTGGCTCCATTGGTTGTGGCTGGCATAAAGTTAATTTTCTTCAGAGCAGTTTGTATGGCGCTATGTTTTGGATGTGCTGATACAGCATCAAGGTCTTTTCTTGATTTTCTTGAAGGTTACTGTCCCACCAGCAGTGGAGCAGGCTGGGAGCGCACAAGAAGTTGAGAGGGAACACAGCCAGGACAGCATACCCCAAATGACCCATACTATATAATGTTCTTCCCGGGGGGCATAAGGGGAAGAAGGAAGAGGGGGAAAAATTAGGAGGATGGGGTGACCTTGGGAGTGATGGTGTTTGTCTTCCAAGGTTGCTGTTAGCTGTGATGGAGCCCTGCTTTTTGGTTTGTTTTTGGAGCTGCCTGACCTTGGGAAGTGGTAAACAAATGTCTTGTTTTTCTTTGCTTGCGTGCATGGCTTTTTTGTACCTTTTAAACGGTCTTTATCTAAACTCACGTGTTCTTGCATTTTTATCCTTCTGATTCTCTCCCTCATCTCACAGTGAGGGAGAAAGCAAGGGATTAGGTGGTATTTTGCTGCCTACTGGGGTTAAACTGTGACAGAGGCAAATTCTTTAAATAAGTGTGACTGATTTAGTTGGGTTGGGATTTAAATACTGTTTCCCATGGACTTCTGTCTAGCAGCGCAGACCAGGACTCCAGGATGAGCCAATGTGTTCTTGAGGGTTTCACCTTCTTCTCATGTGTAAATTCCTTTAAAGAGAGCAGGTGACAGGGTCTATCACAAGTATTATTTTTTTTTAATTCAGCCTTTATTCTAGTACACTGGATGCAGTATACCTACCCCAACAACGCATGAAAATGGAGCAAAATTTTTGGGTGTGGACTTAACAGCGTCTATGCTAGAGCATACATGCAATAATGTGCTTGTTTTCTTACTGCCCTTCATATCAGTTTCATAGGCAGAACAGCTGTATATTGTCTGCTGACATTTTTATGGGGAGTTATATTGGATGACTGTGGGAACTATGTTATGACATTGTATTACCTTCTGAAAGTGGTACTATTACTTATGTCAGGGTAGCTTACTTTGTAGCTTACTCTGTACACATCCCTTAGTTGCTAGAAAGGTAGTGATTTAAAGACCATTTTATTTTTTTAAAAGAGACTTCTGTGGATGCCAGCAGGAAAATAGTGGTGGCCTTTTTGTCATCTGATCTTGTCTTCGACCTTCATTGAAAGGTCTGAAACACTAACTCATGTTTACATCAAAGGAACTGAGTACCTAACATTACTTGTCTTGTATGAAAATGGTTTATTTTCAATGATTTGAAAATGGAGGTTGTGAATCTGTAGTTAAAATGTACTACAGACTGGCCCACTCTGAATGTCGTAGGATGTAGTTAGTTGTAGAATGGAGTTTGTAACTACCCATCTATAAATAGCGGGCTAAACATAAAGTGTTCCAGCTGCTGCTGTTGCTAGTTCTGGAAGATGCTCAGTAGGCAGACTGCAATTTATTATTAGAAATCACTTAATCTTTGATCTACTAATCTTTGTGTCTTCAGAATAACTGCACTAAAAACAAGCAACAGCCAGATGATGATTTTTCTTGCTTTTGTCCCCATCTGTACTAACCCCTGCTTTCAGCCTTTGGGAGCTTGAGAGTATTTCACCCGTGCGGAAGGAAAAAAAACCTATAGAAACCCCATGCTATAATCAGGGTTTTACGTAAGTGCGTGAACACCTTCTGGTTGGGTTCATTCCAAGGTGTAGAAGTAGCTTTTGATGTGTTTGATAGTACCTGGGAAGGGAAAGTAGTGACAAATCTCATCTACTGTGAGTATGAAAAATTAGGTGTAAGAATACGGCATACACATATGTGCATGTTCTTCAGATTCATGTCTGCCACCTGGAAAATTGTAAATCTGGTCATGACATTTGCTTGAGAGATGGGCCTGAGGCCTGTAGGAAGATTGTGATGACATTTCTTACAACTTTTTTTTGGCACAAGAGACAGAACTGAGTTTTGGCTCAGAACAACATGAGCACTGTGCTCCGTCTCCCAAAGCACATTGGTATGGCTGAAACGAGGTGGTGATGCTGCTACTCCCCATTCTCTTTGAAGTTGTTTGGCAGCATCTTGAGATTCCATCTGGCTGTAGAGATAGGCAGAACTCACAGGCATTACTTGGCTACTAGTTTGTCCCATCCTTACCCATTCTGACTATCCTTCCCTGATGCACTATGTTTTCCTCTAGGCACTCCAAAGGCTGACATTCTACTTCCATAACTTTCTAACTTGTGTAGTAAAACTTTTGAAGGCTTAGCCTGGAAATGTCACTTTTCTGCTTGAGAAAACTTGTTTTTGGAATATCCAATTCTGGTGTGTAGTAGGAGGATTTATGCCTGCTGACAGAGGTAACTGCTGAGGCATGGCAAAACACATTTACTTAGAATTTCAGCATTTTTTTCCAGGTAAAGAAAAGAAATAGTATGAGTAAATGAAGTGAGGAATGTTTATGAATTAGGTGTGATATAAAGAAATGAATTTCTTACTCAGCAGCCTGAATTGCTGCAAATGTTACTATATTAGAACTGAATGTCATGGATGCCCTTGTCAATATTAAATCTTTGCTATAAATACTATTTCTTGCATATATGCTAGGAACATGGTGGACTCTTCAAAGGAATTGAACTAATCTGTAAGCAAGCGTGGTCTTTAAAGATTGCATGTGTCACTATAGGCTACTCTTCTTAAAGGGAATTAAGCAAATAACAGTTATCTTCTAGAATTTTAAGTGTGAACTAGTTATTTCTTATTAATTTGCTTTCTGCTTCATGAATACTTATGATGTCTTTGCCACACGTCTCTGACATATTGATTCCATTAGTCTTCCTGGTTAACTCAAAAGGCATCAACACTTGCAGTCTTAGCCAGCCTTCCTACAAGGGATAGCCCTGAGAAGGTTACAGACCATATTTGACTCAGGTTGTTGTCCAGTTCTAGCAGGTTATTTTTTGCACAGAGCTCCTTTAGTGGTTATATAAACTCTGGGTACACCATCACTGCAAAAGCAATGTCATTTGGTCCTTCCCAGAAGCCCTTAATACTGCGAGTGAATCAATAATAGCAGTTCTTGCTGTCCTTTGAAGGGATTTGGACAAAGGGGTTCACAATAAATGGACTAATGGTGAAGTTTAGCTGGTCCTCTAAACTATTTGTCGCTTAAAATTGTAAGTGAAGGCAGAAGTAAATTTTCAATGGGAGATTTAAAATGGACACAATGTTTTTCATCAAAAGGGAAAAATCCTTTACTGCTTCATTCTATTGTGTCTAAATGTAAGAAAATGGATACTTGAGGTGTTTTTGTTCATTTGGTTTTTTCAAATAAAATGATAAGCAATAAAAGTATAATACCACTTATCATATTTTTTTTCCTCCTCAAACTTGTTTCTGTGCATTCTCAATTTCTGAGTTCTCATTTCCCAAAATCAGTGTTACTGCTCAAATTGTTGGTCCTGTTGCATGGAATCAATGACTCATTATTCTTCTGTTTTTAGTGTACCGATGTCTTGCTGAGAGATCAATTTTTCAGATATGAAATCCAAGTAGGAATGATCACTGGTGTGTTAAATTTGCCAGGTTGGTGGGAAAGATCTTGAGAAGAAAAATATCATTTCCAGTGTGTGAATATGGTTGGACAGAGCCATTCCTGAATGATTAAAGTAGAATGTATTTATTGGTCTGCTTATGATCAGGCATAAGGAATCCTCTGGTATCCTGTTCTTTTTCTTTTGAAGTAGATCATGCTGTAACTTGATTGTGAGGTGAAAAAAAGCTAAACTGTCTCTTCAGGAGTTAAAAAAACTGTATCTCCCTACTTATTGCTACAGTACATTGGTGCTGTCTTCCGTTTAAGATAATTTGTTGGCAAGATGATGTGTGAACACTTAACAAACCCAACTTGAAAAATCTTTATTGACATAATAGCTTGATTCAGGAAGGAGAGGTGGAATAATAAGCCAATCTAAGAAAATGTATATTTAACTGCCACCTCTGTAGCTCAGTTTTTTGTAACATGTGGAACTGTGGTTTTGAGCTTCTCTTAATTTGTGACCCCTTATGTACTTTTTTTTTTTTTTAATGAGGATGATCAAGTTGATGAGTCTGAAAACAGTTTTTTGGTGTATAACTCTCTCTAAATTCACCCTGAATGGCTGCATGCTGAGAAGTGGTTAAGGGGGAAGGAGTGTTGTGAAAGCACATCCTTGTAGTTGTGATTTACACTCCTGTGTAAGTACATGCCCAGTGGTCTCAGGAAAATAAAATTCATGTATGGCTGACCAGTTTTTAAGTGAAAGCAAATGAACGTGAAAAATGAAACTCAGAATATTATTAAGCGAGGCTTAAAAATAATTAAACGTGTGTTCCAAATTTGAGATTAGAGGCAGCAATATTGGTTTACCTGTTATTCCAGTTGTGATCTTACTACCCTTTTGGGAAGGATAAACACTTATTCATAAGGTTATGTGGGTAAACAGGAGAGAGAATGTAAATAACTTGTAGAGAGTGTTTGTGAATTCTACCTTTTTTTCAGACTCAGTTTTATTCATAGGTGTAACTGTTGGAGATGTTTCAGTCAATTGGAAAAATTACTTAAACCAAAATCTTTCTTTTTTTTTTTTCCGTCCTGCTTTCCCCATTGTTAGTATGTGTCATTATTTCTTTGACTTTTGTAGATGGGAAATGCAGTATTTAAGTAAGGTGGCTCTATGGAAAGCTTGGACATGTTTCTTGCCTTCTGAATGTGGTATGAAACAGTTGACTGGCACTTCAGTATCTTAGTACCGTGCCATACTAGCTCCAAAGAACAAATCTTGTCTTGTTTTCTTACTAAAAGAAGAGTTTGTGTCTTAGGACTTAAATCTAAAAGATTTACCTTACAAGGCTGTACAAAACTTGAGACCTAATTAGAAGCACTGTCTTGAGTCACTGGTCTTTTCACCTGTACTTTATTTGTCTTTGAATATGCAGCATTTGAATTTAAAGTCAGGGGTTTTTTTTGTTTTTTGTTTACTGCCTAGGCTGCACCCCTTAAGCCAGTTAAATTATTATCTTTTGTGTGTACTTCCAAGTTGTTTGTAGGGTGTGCTCCATATCTTCTGTAGAGTTTAGATGAGAAAGTGCTTTAAAGAACTGGCTTGTATTACATTTTACAACCGGTCACTGTTTCTGTGTCTCGTGAAGACAGATTGGGATGAATTCAATCATTTCACTCAGTGAATAATCCTATGTCATGATACATATAGTCTTTCTAACAACTAAGTCTTGATTTCAGCATATGCAGTTACTGATAGATATCTCCGATATAATCTGTGTGAGTTGCTATCAGACTCTGCTTTAGTTAGTGTTGGGGTTTTTTTGTGCGATTCTCTCTGCTATTTTTGTCATTATGTTGTCATTTTGTCTCTTGCAGAAAAGAGGAATGCTACACTATCTTACTAATGAGAATGAACAAGCATTCATTATAAAAATTCATAAGACTTTTGGGATTTGCAAGTGTTGTTTTTACACAACTTGCTACTACAGTGCTCCTAAATAACAACAAACAAATAGCTCTGTGAATTACACAATTAAAATGCTAGGTAATATTTTATTGCTTGGAAATCCGTTCCAAGATCCATGGCTTTGCTGGATGGCTTGCATTGACTCTTCCAAACAGCTGTAACTTAGCTGTCTTCTGCAAGGACAGTTATTGAAAGATCTTAAGGGAAAGTGGCTATTTACTTATAAAACGTATTTCTGGCAATGCATCCAGGCAACGTTTTTCTCCATTCACCAGTGCTTCTCTATTCCTTTGTATTCATAGATTTTTTTCTAGAACAGCAGCTGCTTGTATTATACCAGAGCTGCCAAAAGTCCCAGTTAAACACTCCTGTGTAACACAGAAATTTCAAGAAAACTTATTCAGAAATGCTGTAGCATATTTTAACCTACAACCTGAATATCTTTGTCTTTTTGCACTAGTCCGTCATTGAATACATTTAGAGTATGTAATCTGTGAGTTGTGCTGGACCTTGAAGGTTTCAGACAGCTTCCTCTTTCCCTGTTTTCAATGATCTCTACTTACCCTAAATATTTCAACCCATAGACATTATTCTGAATCCTGTTTTAACATCATACAGTTCTGAATCCTGTTTTAACATTGTACAGTTGGCCATCCTGACCAGTCTTCCAAAACATCAAAAATCACTTGGATTGGTAACTCTGCTCCTAGAAAGGGAGAGTAGAGCAGTTTTCCCTCACTAATTTGGTTTGTATTTGAGAGCTGGGGGACATAAGGAGTAAGTGAGCTCCTGCTAGGGAGTGCAATGTGCATTATGGTGGAAAGGAATAAGAAATTTCTGCCTTTCTTTGAGGAAAGCTTGTTGCGGGGTTGTCTGTAGGAAGCACTGTTCTCTGCCACCCTGCAATATTGATATTAGCATAGTGTTGGAAAAAATCTCTCCTCAAGGTAAAAATTGACTGCAAGTATGGCATTGTTCCAACTACCCCTGTGACAGGCACAGCAAATAAATTGTATCCCCTTGTCAGTGGCAGTAAGTGAACTCTTACGATCATGAGAGAATTTGACGAAAGAAAGACTTCTCCTTTTTCTCTGCAGGATGTAATTGTTCCAAACAGATGTAAGCATTACCCCCTGCTCTAAAGCAGGCCACAGTCCAGATTAGGGTGAAGCAGGGAACCAAGGATAAAATTCATGTTAGAGCATTTACGGAGGGTTTGATTTGCTGTTTCAGCTCAACTGAGTCCCAGTGGCTGCCTCAGCGCCCTGTCCTGATGTGTGATAGGGCTGCAGGGCATCACTGCTACCCCCCAGCAAGTGCAGTTGTGAGCTCAGTTCAGAAAGGGGCTCTCACATCAGGCTGATTGGTGGTCATCCAGGAGAAGTGAGCAGAAATTCTGGGAGAATTTTTCATTCTCCCGCCAAGAACAGGATTTGTTCTCTTTTGTAGGTCTTGCACTGGAAGCATTTTAAATTTAACTGTCGAAGTAGAATGCTTTTTAAGGTGCATTTTAAGTAACAAGCTTTAAAGTTCAATGAGTGCTTAGCAAACACAGAAACTGCAGCCTTCTCTGAAGGTTTTCCTTGAAATTTTATGAAGTTTTCAGTAATGTATACTTGTTTCCTAAAATTTTAAAGACAACAATGCATCCACCTTGCTTTTCTTTGGGTGTGGCTGTATGGTTTGTGTTTGTAGTTTTCTTCCTTTGATTTTTATTTGGTTTTTTTTTTCCTTCTTCAATAACTAAAAATGTTTTGATGGTGAAAAATCATAGAGTCATAGAATAGCTTGGGTTGGAAGGGATCTTAATGATCACTTAATTCCAACCCCCCTGCCATGGGCAGAGATGCCACCCACTAGAGCAAGTTGCTCAGGGCCTTTCCAACTTGGCCTTGAACACTTCCAGGAGTGGGGCATCCACAACTTCTCTGTGCAACCTGTTCCAGTACCATCACTGCCATTTAAGTGATGATTCTGAACTAAACTGGACTGCTCGTTGGGTAATATTAATTTTTGTATTTTAATTTATTGGCCAAGTGTTCATAAATTTGACTTGTGCTCTCTAACTACTTGTATGGATTTTTTTTTTTTTAAAGTACTCTTCCCAGTGCCACAGCTGCATCTACAAAGCCTTTAAAGAGCATTCAAAGCAGCTTTGTAAATAACTATAACTGACTATATTTGATCACTTTTTTCCCTGAGAAAAAATTATTCTCTGGAGCGTGGAAGTAGTTCTTCAGGTAGCTCTCCTGAGGGCCAGTCCCGTGTCATGCTGGTGTTGGCTGTTTGAGCAATGGTCTTCTGTATTGTAGGTATTCTGTGTGAAGGCCAACAGAAAATACATGTGTATTCCCTCCTTAAATTCACTGATTTATCTCTAAAGTTTTTAAACAAATCTAATGGAACTTGGCCATTAAAAAGAATGGAGTAAGTTTTCTCTGCTTGGTAATGGGACAACTCAGCTTATAAAAGAGGATTTCTTTTTCCCCATATGTAGTAGAACAGAATTATTTGTTTAAATGTGGTGTTTGTTTTAACCAATTTGTTTTGGAAGCTGGGCAAAGGCATGGTGAGAGGAGAGAACAGAACATAGGAGTAGATACCTAATATGCAAATATGCTGAAGCCCACTGTTTCTTAAGGACCTGAACAACATTGTGGTTATGTGACCAAAATATCTCTGAAAAGTTATGACTGTTCCACCAATAGTTGAGAAAATCTTGTTAGATACTTCAGTTCACTGAAGACTTGAAAGCGTAAGGACTCAGCTTACAGTTTGTAACTTGGCAGTGTCTGGAGCCAAGAAAGCAAAGAGCGCTGACATTTCCCTTCTCTATCATTCTGTAATCTTATAATCCCTGCAAAAGATTGGCTGTCCGATTTAGGCTCTTTGAGATACTTTTGAAGAGAAGTGTGTCAGTTTTCAAAAGATGTGATTGCTTAAATCTTAAATATTTAAAAACCCAATGCCTCTGGAAATGAAAGTCCTTTTGGATAAAAGAAATGGATTATCAGGGAGTATTATCAACATGCTGCATTTATTTTTAGAAAACATGATGTTTGCTTCTAGCAACGTGCATTTATGGCCTCAGTACTAGTAAATCTTTCCTATTATATATAAGGAAGGTTATTTGGTTTAGTGACAAATAGATTTCATCAGATTCCTACCATTTTCTTTTGTCAGATCTGTGCCGTCCAAGGGGATGGCATTGGGGATGCACTTGCCAAAACACAACTGCAGATGCTTTTGCAAATTAGGTTTTCCCAAAGTAATGTAACAGCATGAATCTGCTCATAAAAGTATTGCAGAAAAAAACCAGAGCTTTATTCAAGTATGTGTACCAATAACATGTGCCATAAAAGATGATAATTTTGTCTTTATATTGACATAAATCACTTACTGGTGAGCAGTACCTTTTTGTGAAAGCGGCATCATAAGAGTAGGCAATAACTGATTGGAAAGGTCATTTGATAAACCAAGAACTTCAGGCATCTGTTTATTATTGACATTATTCTTTTCTCTCTCATACAGAAAACAATTTTCTTTCTGTCACTCTCAAATCTCCATATAAATTGCTAAGAGTAGCCAAATACCTTGGCTTCAAGACCTGAGGGTATTTCTCCCCTTTCTGTCTGCAGTTTCCAGGTCCTGTAAGGCAGAGCATGTACTTCCAATTGGTGCACCCACACAATACAGACACAAATTTTTGTACAGAGATTAAAATAGACAGGGAAAAAATGCTTTTGAGGACATCCCCAGAAAATGTGAACAAATCTACTGGCCTGCTATGATTCTTCTCTTTAGCTAATTTGGCTTAATGTGTGCTCATGGAATAAATGCACACACGTATTCTCACTCAGCTCATAAGACTGGCATTATTAATGGGGTTATCTGGGCACTGCTGATCTTGGAAAAGCCGTCTCCCAAAAGATCTACTTTCTCCTCAATTAGCAACTGAATTTTGGGCATTCCTTGCACAACTGCCCCTTCAGTCATCTGTGAAATCCATCTATCTCTTAGTGTGCTTTCAGGAACATGTAAGCAGCTTGATGTTACCCATTTATGTCCACCAATTTCTTATGTCACCTCAAGTAGTGTCCCATATCAGATAAAACTCAGTTACCTAACTTAGTTGGCTCAGTAAAGTAACACTTGAGACAGGGTCTAGTAATCTCCAACCTCAACAAGATTTTTTCCCCTTTCTTTTTGTGCCCACTTCTATGTATGAGACTAAAAGTTTTGGCTTAATTCCAGGCAGTTGTTGAAGAGCATCTCCCAAGTGAAGCTATCTGATATGCACTTTAATGTAGCAAGTAAATACCGTCTGCATGTTGTCGTTTTGGAATGGTACTCCTAAACCTGGTGCTCCCACTGAGGCTATTCCAAACCACACACTGCTCTCTCACACCATTCCACCTCTGCCTTCCCCTTTTCCTTCTCACTGCAGTGGGGTGGAGTTGAGAATTGGAGGCACAAAAGATGAATATTACAGGCTGAGAGAAGAACACTTTACTGGAAACAGCAATGAGATAAGAAAAGGAACAGTAACAGCCACAATATTAATAAGAAAAGTGTACAAAAGAGAGGGTAATTCACATGCAAAAATGCTCACCATGGAGCCCAAGACAACACACCAGTGGTAGACAGCTTTGCCACTACCCTATGCTTCCAGGCATGAGGCATCCACAGCTTCTCTGGGCAACCTGTTCCAGTGTCTCACCACTCTCACAGTAAAGAATTTTTTCCCAATATTTAATCTAAACCTACTCTCTTCCAGTTTGAATCCAATCCCCCTTGTCCTGTCACTACATGCCCTTGTAAACAGTCTCTCTTCATCTTTCTTGCAGACTCCCTTCAGGCACTGGAAGGTTGCAGTTAAGTCACCTCAAAGCCTTCTCTTCTCCAGGCTGAACCCAATACTCTCAGCCTTTCCTC
>VXBT01005503.1:73072-175019 GCA_013400235.1 Oriolus oriolus | reverse complement strand
TTTTTTTTTTTTTTTTAGATACTCCATATCTATGTGCTTATGTTACGGGAGGTTATGGAAGATAGAGAAACAAAGAACATAAGTTTTAGAGAAATATGTCACTTTTCACAACATGGACAAGGCTTTATTTTTATAGGCTGGAGAAAATTTCTGCCATGAGAGGGGTAAATAATTAATTTAAATGGCTCTAAGAATATTTAGATGCAAGGATCCTCTAATCTCCATCAAGTCAATGCAAACTGACCACTAAAGTGCCAGGTTCCTATGGGACAGAGATGAAATGCTGCAAAATGAACATGTTATTCCATTCAGTGGGAACATTTCAATCTTCCTCATTGCAGAGGAGCCTCTCTATTTTTCAGTGGTCATGAATGTATAATACATGGGAGTATTCATATTCATTATTTAGGAAAAGAATGTTCATTGCATTATGGGGAAATCTGAGTTACATCAGTTTGTGGATCAAGATAGGCGTATTCTTAATGACTATTTCCAGGATATGTATTTTTGAGGGAGCAACCCATTAAAGCAATCCTTCTGTAGCACTGCAGAATGTAAGTGTATTTGTGGAAATACAGACATTAATAAATTAAGTTTTCCATTTACACTTTTATGTAGGTGTGGTGGGTTGACCCTGGCTGGATGCCAGGTGCGCACCAAAGCTGCTTTATCTCTCCCTTCCTCAGCTGGACAGGGGAGAGAAAACATAATTGAAGACCCATAGGCTGGGATAAGGACTGGGAGAGATCAGTCACCCGTTACTGTCATGAGCAAAACAGACTTGACTTAGGCAGATTTGTTTAATTTATTGCCAATCAAATTAGAGTAGCCTAATGAGAAATAAAACACCTTCACCCCTCCCTTCTTCTGGGCTAAGCTTCTCTCTTCATTTTCTCTACCTCCTCCCCTTCAGTGGCACAGAGGGATGGGGAATGGGGCTTGTGGACAAGAAGCTGACCCAGTAATGCTCCCTTGTAGCAAAGAAGGCCAGCAGCAGGTCAGGAGAGGTTGATCCTTCCCATCTCTTCAGCCTGAGAAGGCTCAGGGGGAATTTAATACGTATAAGTGCTGGATGGGAGGGAATGAAGATGGAACCAGGCTCTTTTCTGCAATGCCAGTGACAGGGCAAGAGGAAATGGCCACCAATTCACACATACAAGGTTTCATCTGAATGCAAGAAAACACTGTTCTGCTGTGAGGGGAGCCAATCAGAGTAACAGCTTGTGCAGAGAGGTTGTGGAGCCTGCATCTTGGACACACTCAGGAGTCAGCTGGACAAAGCCCTGGACAACCTGCCCCAGCTGACTCCCATTAAGCAGGAGGTTAGGACTATATAATTTTGAGAGGTCACCTTCTAACCTCCATGATTCAGTGATTTTGATATCCCTGATCATAGCCATCAATTTTTTTTTTATTTATTTTTTACCTAGTGCATCTCAAATTAGTTCAATTTACACTTTTTTTTTCACTTGATGAGAAAGATTTTTATTATTAAGCAACAGAACTGATCTGGAACATGCAGATCAATTCACAAGAAAATTGCTTGTTTTTTTTTTCTGTCTACATGCAGTGTTCTGAAACTGTAAATGATTTCTACAGTCTTTTCTTTGCAGGACTTTAGCAGAGATGTTTCATCTGCTAGATGAGTAAGCTATCTAGAAAAATTAAGGTGCATTCATTCTCTGAATTTGTTGCATTATTTACATGTCATAATGTAGACTGTGTACCTACATGCAAAATACATGCAGTAGCTTGAACATTTCTCTGGTTTTCATGCTTTCTTGTGTGAAAAAAACCCAAAAAGAAATTAGATGATGATACCTTATGTTTCTTCTTCTGAAGAAACAACATTAGGCAAAGCTGTGCAAAGGGAAAAACACTTCTACAAAGATGGGGAATTACTCTTATTTCTTCTCCATTCTGAAGTCAAAGGGTTAATTTATTGTGACAGATAGGATGGGCTAGACAAGTGGATTTAAGCAAAAATTTAGAAATTTTGGTTAATCATAGCTTTGTTATTTATGTATTTAGCATTTCAAAAGATCCTGGGGACGTCCACATATTCATTGTGTACATTTGTGCCAAAGAGATAATTCCAAGTTATCAACACCAGCCACCTTGAAGGCAAGATGTCATCGGTAACCCTTTTGGTTCTTTAAGATGTGTCATTCTCTTGCTTCATGTGGCATTCAAAATCAGCAGATGTGGCCACTTTGGAATATGTACAAGAGGAGCTGGTGGAGTACTAAAACTACCGATTTAAGCTTTAAGAACAACATCAGTAGTTTACAGCCACTAGATCTGCAGTTGAGGAAGAGATAGAAGTTTTATTTTTCTTTTTTGAGTACAGAGACTCTTACATTTTCACATCCTTATTTCTAGCAGTCCACAACTCTCTGCAGGTGACTTCTTGTAGGGCAGCAAGAAGATACCTTTCACTGGGGATTACTCAAAAGCTAGGTGCTAGTTTGCAAGGTTACAGACATTTTTAATGCTGAATAGAGGGCAGGTGTTTTTAGAGGAGAAACATAAATCACAGGAACACTATTATTTTAAAAGGACTAAAAGAAATTAGAATATTTCCTGAGAAATCTATTGGTCAAGAAGGACCTGTTGGTTAAGCATCCACCTTATTTTCCAAGATTTAGCTTAATTAAAATGGACATACAGCAATTAAAGCTTTTACAGTTGTGTTCTAGTTTTAGATCACTATAGTCTAGGTATGTGAGTCATAAGCAGAATTTCTTGGACCCAATTACCAATTAATTGGCAATAAAAATAGCTACAGGGAGAAGGAGAATTTCTGAGGGGACAGGCAGCTTTTCTGAAAAAATAAGTACCTAGTGTAAAACACATGAAGAATGTTGTACCTCATTACTGCTACTGCAGTTAATATTGATGTTTTAATTAGTTGTATTAATAGCTAAAATGTATGTCACTTATTCAAGGGTCTAATTTTACTTGTAGTTATAATGAATAAGAGAATTTTTGAACGTTGTTTTTAGCTGAAGGCTTCAAAGTAGACACCTTTATGCTATGTAGGTTGGTCAACAGGACAATCATTCACTAAACAGAGTTTAGCATTAAGTCCAGTCTCTCCAGCTATGTGAAATGAATTATCATACAGTACTGTTTGGCTGCTCTCTCTAAATGGAAATAGGTTTCTCAGTATTTGCATGGTTTAAGCAAAATGATGAAAATAAATTGTGCATAGAGCTCATGCCTTTTCTGAGGTTAAATAAAAACTCTGAAGAAAACAAAAGAAAAGCAGAAGTGGAGAGAAAAGCAAAACCTCAGGAAATAATTCACTAGCAGATAATCTGCTTAAAATTTTCACAAAAGTTTTCAAGGTAAAATGCATTTACCATTAACAAGGTAATTTTTTTTCTTACTGTACTGTATAGATACAATAGGTCAAAATCCACTAGCATTAATAGTTGTGTGCTTTGTTTTTTTGGTTGAAGTATGTAATGACTGTCTTGCAATGATTTGTGAATATATGACTGTACAGGTCTTGTCTAGTAAATGAACTTAAGATTACTTTAGCTGGCTGGGGCATGGTGCTAATAACACCAAGGTTGTGAGTTTGATCCCTGTGTGCGCCATTCACTTAAGAGCTGGACTCGATGATCCTTGCTGTCAGGCCCTTCCAGCTCAGAAGAGTCTGTGAAAATTGTTTCGGCGTCATTATTCTCTATATGTTTTATCTTTCAGGATAGTGTTTGCATAATTGCAAAGAACTTTATTGATGGTTGTATTTTTGGTTTCTTTCTTGCAAAATGTCCTGCCCATCCAGATGCATGTAGATGTATACATATTGTGTGTACACAAAAACACTATTTTGTATGGTAAGTGTAATATCCATTGTTAGACCTTCAGAACGTCAGGCTTTTATATTTGAGCAGCCTCCTTTTCATAAAAAGTGTTTGGTTTTCTGAAATAAGGTACACTTTGTTCAAAACAGCACTAGTTCCAAATCTGTTTTCAGAAAAAGCTTTAGGATCTGTGAAGCCATTGGCTCAGATGACTCAAATGCTCCTTCTTTCTACTCTGACATGATGCTGACTTTTCTTGTAATTTGCTGGCTTAAAGAAAACTTTATCTTGTCCTTTAAAATTACCCTGGTGATGCAGATACAGAATTTCTAGAAGTATGTTGTGATGGTTGCAATTTAACATCTTTAGCCTGATTAACCTTAACTTTTGTAGTACTACCTAAAAAGATGGTATTAGTACTTGGCTGCATTTTATTCTGATTTTGAAACATTGAAGGGAATGGAAATGAAAGGTCATTTTAATACATAGCTCTTGAATTGCAGACATTGCAATCATTAGAGACAAAGCTCAGTATTCTCTGTGTAATGTAGCTAGGAAGGGATAATAGTGAGAAGACATTTCTCCACAAAGCCATTCTGGGTGCTCGCATTGCCTGTGAATCTTAATATTTCAAGATAAAGTTTCTTTAAAAAAAAGAAATTGGATTTTCAATATCATAATTGATTGGATTCAATATCATAAATATTGAATGAATTGTTAGCCTATTGCTTATATTATTATGTGCCAAATGCTCTCAATGTTTACGCACCCAATGCTCTCAGTGTTTGATCTTTCTGTGTGATTGTGGTAAAACTGAGATATAATTGTGGAGAAGTAAAAAAAACCCCTCATTTATAAAGCAAAAGTTTTTTAATTAAAAAATTTTAAAAAGAAGAAACTTCTGACATAACAGAGAAATTTAAAGTCAGCGCACCAGTATGGTTTAAAATTAACAGTGTAAAACTCGCAAATTAGAGCCTGAACTGGAGAAATCTTTTGCCCTCTGTTCCTCCACAAGCATTTGTATGGATTTAATTAATGTTGTTACTGAATTTACTTTGTAGTTCTTACTCCATTTAGTAGTGAGAAGTGTTATGTGCAGTCTGGGCAGCATGCATATTTTAGTGTCTTAGTTTAAGCCATAATAGAGTAGAATCTCTTTAATCCCTGCCTAGGGGGTCAGCAATATGCAAATGGACCTAAGGACATTATATTCATTAATTCATAAAACTAGGTTTTATGAATGTTGAGGCTGTGTAGACTAGTTTCAGAACCTCATCAGTTAGCCATTAGAAATTGGTAGTAGTTGTTGAGATGATTTCTTGACTGAGAATGTAGTGAAGCATTAAGTTTGTTGGATTCGAACACCTTGACTTTGTCTTGCAGTCTCCAAGACTCCAGGCATTCCTAACTCTGTTAACCTTGCTTCACTAGTGCAGAATTTATTGTAATAACTAAGACAGCTGAAAGTCAGATTTGGTATCACTGCTTTCGAGACAAGCTGTTTGCTCTTGTGTCTTGTCTTAAAAACAGACTGTTTGTCGGGAGGAGAGGTGGTGTGGTACGTAATGGTAGAAAGGCAAGATGCATGGCTTGATCTTCATGAAGAGAGAATGCTAGACTAAAGGTACTGAACTTCAAAGTACAACCTACAAGCAGACCTCAGTGTAAAATCTAGAAATGCAGTTTAGGGGTTTTTTCTAGTCGCTTTCAGAAAACCTGTGAAGAGATAGGATGGAATATCATGGTTTGGTGTGAAATTGCCTCTCAGGTTTAATGTAGCTTTGTAGAAGTACACCAAAACATATGTGTAAGGAGCAGTGGTTTCCGTGCCTGTCTGTAACAGGATGTAGAATCCTGAAAGAATGTAGGGTAGTGTTATGATCCAATTGTTATTAAGCTTCTTTGGAAATTCCTCTGCCCAAATTAAGGTGCAAACGAGACCATATGCCAGTCAATAATAAGGGTTTTATTTGATGCTAAATATGAGAGAGAGGGAAAGAAAGTAGTAGAAAATAGGTGGGGGGGACAGAAAGAGTGACAGGGACAGAATAAGGAAAACATCACCACTCTGGATCCCAATGATGTTCTGTTGTTCCTCTCCAGCTGGTCTTCTTAGTGGTGAAGGTCCCTCCAAAAAGCGTAGAACCTGATGGGTTGATATACCCTCGAGCCAGGTGGCAATGTCCAGGCATGTCCCCTGGGGGAGGGGGGCAGTCTCTCACAGCGGACTCTAGGTCTGTTGCAGCACGTGCAGTCCTGTGGTGCCAGACCTCTCATGTGAGAGTCCTGTGGATGTGGCCTGTGGGGCTGGGGGTGCCACAGCTGGGCCAGTTTGTGTAAGGCAGGATGGATGTCCATTGCCTCTGACCAGAGGCTATGCCACACACCTGACACCTCCTCCTGCCCCCTTGGCTGGGGGGAGTCTGTGTAAACCTGGCTTCTGTGAGCTGTGCTTTCCCTCTCCACCCCAAACTCAGCTGGGATGGGAGCTGGAGGCTTTGGCCTTTTGTGGATGCATACTTTTCCCTCAGCCTGAGGTGATTAACAATAGGTTTCCCTTTATCTAATCAGCAGTTTGGCTTTCAGTCCAAAGTCCCAGTCTTCAGAGAGGCTTCTTTGGTTGTAGCTTCTTTACAACGAGCAAAACTTTATATCAATGTTTGAGGCATGAACTATTTTCAGTCTCTGACAGGCAGTCAATAGTTAGCATCAAGTTAGGCAAGAATGAAGGACAAAGGTGTTTTAGGATCACCGAGTGTTTTAGCAGTGGCTGAACAGGCACATGACCTTGAGTTAAAGCAACAGAGGCCAGCCAGCCATTTCCATATTCCATAGGCATGTCGCTGTCTTCCATACCACTCTCCCTCTATAGCAATGTAAGTAAGGCTAACACATTAAAAAGTCTGATATGGGAGCAATATAATTAACAATAGGAGAAATAAATCATTTATTTTTATTACATTGTTCAGTTTATTTTAATTTGATGTAGTGTGAAAAACAAAATATCTCAAATAAAACTGAAAGAAAGAATGGCATTTTACATAACTGTGTCCTGGATTTAAATCACTTTTCAAGGAACAGGGAAGATTTAGGATTTACAACAGACAGTTATTAAAAGAGGATGTAGAGAGAGAAGTTATCAAGTCAGGCCAGAAAAAATGCTGCAGAAGTGAACTTGGTGCAGGTGAGCAGTGAAATTGCCTATTAACAGCCCAAACTGATTTTTATGAGTATCTGTCATGCCTTTGGGGATAGGCAGCTATTGCCCTCCCCTGTGAAGCCTGTTGGAAGGATGAAGAGGTATGCAGATGGCTCTGGCTGTCCTTCTCTCTTTAGTGTGTGGAGCACTAGTTCAAGATGAAGGAGTCTAAGCTTTGGTTGGTTTTTTCCTTCTGCCCACATACAAAATGGATCGGTATGTGCTCTCTAGTTCTTTGGCTTTAGTCTGAATAAAATGCTTGAAAACATAAATTAGTTTGGGGAAGAATCGGTGTCTCCTGTTAAAGCTGTGCTGTTTTTCAGCCCTGACTTCAAGGTTTATAGATCAGAGACAACATGAGAGAGAGAACTTTACTTTAGCCTGCTCATGAGGACATCCAAGTGCTGGAACAAAACTAAGAGTACCAACAGGGCTTCTGTGGTGGTTTTCTTTGTGGTAAATATAAGGACTTCCTGAAATATGGCAGCCATTTTTACCATCTTCCTCCCTCTGTCACTTTCCTGCCCTGGATCTCAGTATCATAAAACAACCCATGTTCGTCCAGCTATTGGAAGGGGAAAGAAAACAGTATAATTTTGTGAAGTTGCTGATGAATGCCAGTATGTTTTTCGGTGCATTCCGCCCAGTTTGGTGGTATCAGTAAGTCAAGTTATTCACATTCATCTCCTGTACAAGGTGTAAGGAAGGTATGTTGTAGCCTTAGACATGGATGTGTGAAACTGCTGAAACATAGGATTATATCTGCCTTTTTGCTGGGGCAGTACCACACACATGCCTAAGACATAAAATTATTTTTATGTCTATTATTTTATGTCTAAACATTTTAGACATAAAATTGAGACTCTTTTTGTGAGCTGTCCTTGTGAAGGGGATGCTTTCCTGAACAACGAGTGTTTCTATTGATGACAAGTCGTGTTGCTCAATATAGCTTCTTTCTAATTCCAAATTTAATTTTTTTTTAACTTTGCTATCTCCTTGTTAACTGTGTTTCTAAATAACAGTTCTAAAAAATTGAAGATGCAAATATTCAGAAAAGTAGGGAAGGCTTACATCTGTGTGGTGCTGTAGTGCATAATCTAGACCTCAAGTAAAGTACCAAGCTGAATTTCCAGTTAAAAACCAGTTCTACTAATGAATAACACTATCAAGCATCATTTTACCCCTGCATATGGGAATGGCTCTTCTACTAAGTTCAGAGCTGTTTCTCTATTCTTGAGTTTTCAGTAATAATTTTTAAATGAACCTCTGACCACTCTATGTTTGAACTGATAGTTTCCCAGAAACTCTGTGATGTATGGTATTACTTCATTCACATTTTCCCTCCTCTTTTCTTCCATGCTTCTTTTCTTTCTTCCACCTCTTCCTACCTTTTCAATCCCTACTAACCTTTAAGTTGGAGATTAATCACAAAATTAAAATTTAATTTTGTGGTTAGGGCATCTCTTCATATTAGCACAGTAGAGATTAATAACTGCCTGTTTCTTCAAGTGTTCACATCTTGTACACTGTGGCAATTTGGAGGCATAGGACTTTACCCAGCTGTAAATGTAACATCTTGCTTGTGTCTTGCTGGGACTACTACAGATGGATATATTCAGCATTTCCTATTGCAATATATTCAATTCTTGCCCTTTTGTTCTTTCAAAGCCTAAGATGTGTGGGTTTTTTCCCAAGTAACGCAGATTTCTTTGGTTTTGAATTGCAAGTATTTCTACTGGGGATATTGGATGGCATTTATCTCTGCCTGTGTAACATTTTCCTTTACACACATTGCACGTTTCCTCTGTGCATTGTCCGTACCTAACACTTATCAACTGATTTTTAGAGTGGTGTTAAGAGTGAAACGAAAAATACGTGCAATAGATCTTTAAAGGTTAATATTGATTGGAGCGAACTATTTTAAAAGATCTGAATCACAACAATTAATTAATTTGAAACAATGAGCTTTCCTAAAGACATGTTCTAAAAACAAAGCAGCAGATCAATAGGGATCCTAAAATTCAAGTAACGCACTGAAACATCTAAATCACAATTATTTCTACTGTGTGTGCTGAACAGATTGTCAGTGATTGCTGTTCATGAGTAAAAGCCTGCCTCCAAAACCTGATGAGCGTTTTGCCTCTGACATCAAAAGTGTTTGGTATTTTTCTGTTTTGTGGGTATAGGAAGTAAACACCAAGAAGTTCATGACTTGTCTGTCCACGGAATAGAGAATAGGACTTGGGACTATTCTCCATCCTGGTGTCTGTCATAAAAATACTCTTCCTTCATGTTTGAAAATTGCTGTCCTTCTCCTGTTGCATCTTATAAAAAAGAGATATTGCAGTCTGGGAGCACTGGGTAAAGGACTGTTTTGTAGTCTCCTCCTCTAAGACCGCTGTGAAGAGACATGTTGTATGAGGAGGAAAGTAGAACTATTTCTGGGCAGTTTTGCTGGGGTGCAAGGGAGTCTAGAGAAATTAATAAATAACCATTATACCAGCTTTCTTTGGCTGTTCTGCACAGATGTTGCAGCAGTTGTTTCCCAGAAACCTCTCTGGACAATTTTTTCCAGAGACATGAGGCAGCTGTAGGTGGCCCTGTTTACTGACATTGAAATGTGCAAATGGAAACAAGTTTTTCATGCTTTTTGTTTCTTTAAAAAAAAGGTGGAAAAAAGAAGCAGGGGTAGACAGCAGAAAATGGAAAAAAAGCCATTGTGCATTGCTTGCTGTTCTTTAGACTGTTGTATGATGCTAAGCAATATCCCCTGATAGAACTTGAACAGGGGCTGAGATTGTTATTAACGATCAGTAGAGGATATTTGAATGCTTAGCAATCGATGCTGAATATCAATTTTGTTCAAATTACACCAAGAATGCTTTTCTTCTTTTCGTTCCCAGGATAAGTTGTACATCTTTTGTTATCTTGGCAATAAATAATTTTGCTACACATTGGGTTGTAATTTTACAGTTACTCCTATGTAATTTATTTACTTTTTAAGATGGCACCTTTCCTGGGGATGTAATTGAGTCGTTTGTTTTGAATAAGTGAAATTTATTTTCAGCCATGTCTCAGTGGAATATATGTATTCAGGGAGATAAAGACCTCTAGTATAAAGATTGCCATGTAAAAAAAAAATCATATTCAGTCTCTATGCTCCTTTAGAATTCTTCTATCATGGTGCTGCAGTACAGTGTAAGCTGTGACACATTATCTAGTTCTCTGTAAGGTATAGATAAATGACATTAAATGAGCTCCATTTACCAAAGGGAAGTATCACCATGATAATCTTCCCTAATATGTAGAAATTCAGACTTAACTCCCAGTCAAATACATTCACAGAAATATAATATTAGGGAGAATGATTTTATTTTTTTTTTTAGAACTAGGTTGCAGACTGGTTTGTTAAAATTATATATTATACTAAAACAGAAAATACCAAATGTCCATTAAGGTAGTTGAGTATTTATATGTCTCAGTACTGCTAAAGGTGAAGGAAAAAAAAAAAAGAATGTAGAAGCACATCAAGAATCAGACAAAAAGGAGAGCTAGGAATGCCATAGTGTGTGTTGCTTTAGTTATTGCAAACACTGGCCAACAAAGAGAGAAAGAAAACCTCACAGAGAGTTATCTATGAGATCTTTCAAACTGTCATGGGACTGCTTTAACAAATGCCTGTTCAATATTTGGCAAATGAAACATTTTCGTCAGGTACGAGCAGAAGTGATTCTATTGAGATTATTGCTGTAAAATAAATACATTTTATTCCTCCCTCAACTACTTTCATTTGCAGCATCTATTTACAGAAAAGAAACTACAGATGGAGAACATCATTTAGGCCAGTCAGGTGCTATTTAGGGCTAGTTGCTTACACAGCCGGGAAATATAAACTTGTTGGTGTTCTAGATCTCCTAGTACTGGGCTGCTTCATGATGGATACCTAACCTGAAAGTGTCGTCCTTAATAATGCCTGTTTATGAAGAGTTAGCATCTGGGGTATATCCCTGGCTTCCCAACAGTCTTGAGCGTAGAATCTGTCAGTACATAACTTATATTTTTTTGCTGTTTACTTGAATCAATATAGTTGGGAATTACAGAGGAGCTACAACTAACTAAAACCAGTCTTTTCAGATATCCTAATTTTCTAGTCTCACATTTCAGATGTGGTTGATTAGTGACTATAGCTCTGTAGCTGTAACTTTACTCTTTCACTTGAAACTAAGTCATAGCTACACAGTTTCAGCTGTTGTAAACTAAGTTAAGAACAGTCATGGTTTTGTAGTGAATTAGGATGTGCTGAGTAATACATCACTGGCGATTAAACTGTGCTGGAAGCAAATTATCATCTCCCTGAAAGTCTCTTGTGGCAACAAGGGTATCATGCTGACAATATGAACAGAGACTCTCACACCCCCCATGAGCGTGGTTTGGCTTAGTAGCGGCATATTTCAGTGACTGGAGTGGACTGAATTTTCCTACCTTTCTTATTTGTAGGCAGGTGAGGAGGTACCTCCCTACAATGGAGTCACTGCAAAACTACATCAGTAGTTAGATGTGGCTTTGAAAAACAAGCTATACATTCTGAGGTAACAATGATGTCTGGTCCCATTTAAAATTGTTTAAAGCTTGTATTTCCCTTTGGGGAAAGTAGGAAAATCTCTCATTATATTTTCACTTGAAAGACTGCACTTCTTTGTTGTGTATATGTTTGTACGTGTGTTTTAATAGAAGTAATTTAATAGAAGTACAGGGAAATTGAAACTTCTGGTTTCAGTAGGAAGTGTATCTTGCTGTACTGGCTCTAGGTAGTAAGGTTTTGGTAGTGGGGAGGTAGGAGCTGCAGGAGTGGCCTCTGAAGGAAAATACCAGGGTCTGCTCTGTGCTGGACACAGCTGGTTCCAGCCCTCTCTGTGATGGACCCACTGGAGAACACAGTGAGCCCATCAGCCACACTGATGGGAAAACTTAGGTAAGGCAGGTCAAGGGCAAATAGAAGATCTGAGGGTGGAGCTGAGATACGATTTGTGTGCTGAGAATTATCTTAGCATGGATGTACTGGCAGTTTGGGAGGGTAGAGGACTGTGAATGCCTGTTTGCCAAAAGATTCTAAATTAAAACTATTTATCAGTTATCGAGAATATATCAGCTCTGCTCCTCTTAGATGTTGTTGTATTTCTTTGGTGAGGACTTAACATAACCTTGTACAGATTGTAAATAAAGCTAATTAGAATGGTGGTTTGTTTGGTTTTTTTTAATTCTTACCTTTCTACCAAAGAGAATTAACTCATTTACTACAGTACAGGAAGGCATATGGATGGTTCACACTTTTTTCTTTTTCCTAAGATAACATATTATCCTGCCTTCATCAGTATTTTGAGTAACATTTCTGCGCCACCTCTGCTTCAACACCTTCCACATACACATAATAAACCAGTAAACAAAGTCACTATGAGACCACAGGGCAAGAAAACACCTTGGTAAGTACATATTTACTTTACAATTATGAACTAACTATATGGAGATACTGAAGTATTTCATGGTAATTTTACTAAATTATCATATGATTACGCAGGTAAATTGACATCTGCAAAGTTGCCTGAATGCCAGGCAAGCCCAGCAGCAGCATATTGTATAAATTCACATTTTAACAGCATGAAGCTCAGTCCCACAGGTCTGCTATTCAGTTATTGTTCCCAGTCAAGCTGTCAGTATTATTTGGTGTGATTCAGGTGCTTATATGTACTAACATTGGTATATTGTCTCATTCTGAAAGCAAAAATAAATTAGTATACACCTAAATATGTAAAACAGGATTACCAATGTAAGTAATTATATGCTAGTATACATCACCAACAAAACATTTAACTCCAGTTCCCATCCTCATTTTTACCTCCTTATTGACTTTTATTTGTCCCTTCTAGGTCCCATTATTTATCACTTTCCCTTTGTGAATTAAAGCTATATCATTTTACATACAATATCTTACTGTTATGAAAATTATGCATAACAGCTTTTATCTGTGAAATATTTAATCACAATATTTTGTACGCAGCATAAGAACATTTGTGCCCAAGTCTCAGAGAACCTTAGAGACATCAACAGCAATTTCTAGCCTTTTTTTCTCACCAAACCAGGGGAATAGAAGACAAAAATTAAAGTTAAAAATTATACTGTCAGGCATTGGTCCTGCCCGAGGGTGACTCTGTTCAGATGCACATGGAATTCAAAGGGGCTCTCTGTGAGAGCAAGATGTAATACCATTAGAGGAAGTAAACAAGCTTCCAACAGGGATAAGGAAGACCATCATATTCATTATTCAAGCATTGTCCCAAAAGGCCACAAACTCCTCATGCTTTGTCCTTATTCCTTTCAATGAAGAGCCTCTTTTCCAGCTAAAGGCCATTGGGCTCAGTTCTTCAGTTTTCTACTAAGGGGAGGCAAGCCAAGTACCTAAAGAGGGCCAGTCATATATCTCATGTTAAGAGCTCAATTTAAGTAAGTTATAGGCCTGTCCTGTGAGTGGGCCCTTTTCCATGCGGGGGTGTTGATCTGCTGGAGGGTAGGAAGGGTCTGCAGAGGGGTCTGGACAGGCTGGAACAATGGGTGGATATGCTGACTGTATGAGGTTCATACAAGTTGTATAAGGCAAAGTGCTGGGTCCTCCACTGGGGTCAGAACAACCCCTTGCAGTGCTCCAGACGTGGGTCAGAGTGGCTGGAGAGCAGACCAGCAGAAAAGTGGTGCTGACTGACAGCAGGTGGGACATGACCCAGTGATGTGCCCGGGTGGCCAAGAAGGCCAATGGCATCCTGGTTTGTATCAAAAATAGTGGGGCCAGCAGGACCAGGGAAGTGATTGTCCCCCTGGGCAAGGCACTGCTGAGGCTGCACTTCAAGTCTTTTGTTTAGTTTTGGGCCCCTCACTACACGAAAAACATTGAGGTGCTGGAAGGTGCCCAGAGAAGGGCAAAGAAGCTGGTGAAGAGCACAGGTCTGATGAGAAGTGGCTGAGGGAGCTGGGGTTGTTTAGGCTGGAGGAAAGAGAAACCGTATTGGTCTCTAAAACTACCTGACAGGAAGTTGTAGTAAGGTGAGTTTCAGCCTCTTCTCCCAGGTAATAAGTGGTAGCTTGAGAGGAAGTTCTCTCAAGTTATGTCAGGGAAGGTTTGGTTAGACATTAGGAAAAATTTGTTTGTGGAAACAGTGACAGAACATTAGAACAGGCTGCCCAGGGAAGTGATGGCATTGCTGTCCTGGAAGCGTTCAGAAAATGTGTAGATATGTCACCTGAGGACGTGGTTTAGAGGTGAACATGGTGGTGGTACTAGCTGATGCTTGGTTTTGATTTTAGAGATCTTTTCCAACTGTAATGACCCTGTAATTCTATTGAAATACAGATGAGTGACAACTGCAAACCCTTTTCCTTCCCATATGCATTGTCACTGGGCATGTAGGCTGTTTCTTCTAACAACTTAATAAATCCTCTTTCATTACTGCACTGGGCAGACTGGGAATCAGTTCAACCAGCAGCTCTCAGACAGGACTGGCAGGGAGATAGTTTTGTCTTTCTTGGGGAAAATGTCTGTGTTGGTGTTTCAGTGTAACACATTCAGTAGCTGCATGTGCAGAAGCAGGGTGAGGAATAAAGCTCTGTTGAGATGAGTGATGTGTGAAATCATTGACAAGTCTGTGAACAAAGGGCCCACCAAATGGCATTCTGGCATCAAGTCTGATACCCACTATTCTTTGTTATTCCTTGTTTATGGTTCTGTATACTGTATGATAACTTTGTGATTGCCAATTTGATGCATCTGGTGTTCTCTCAGGACAAAATTGTTTTTCCCAGACCTGCTAGTCTGGAGAACGTTCTACCTGTACAGAATTTCTCCTGTGCATGTCAATGCCTCAGATGATTGCAGTGTTTATATCAGGAATCAAGAAGGCTTTGACCAGTGGAAGAACAGTGGTACTGTTTCCAGTGAATCCAGCCGAGAGCATCTGGTGGACCCAGCTGGGCTACTATGTTGGGCTCAGATGGAGTAGTTTAAACTTTGGCACAATCCTCTGCAGTGTTTATTCAGTATGGTGTGTCATCATAAAACCATAGCATGGTTTGGGTTGGAAGGGACCTTAAAGATCATCCAGTTCCAACCCCCCTGCTCTGGACAAGGACACATTCCACTAGGCCAGGTTGCAGGGGACACCCACAACTTCTCTGGGCAATCTACATTCCACTACTGGCATTGGTAAGCTGCAGAGTTTTCATACTGTACAGACATGACACACGCCTTTAGAGTCACATCAGTCTTCAGGATCAATATGTGAATGGATCAGAAATTTGCAAAAGGGGGAGAAAAGGGGAGTGAGCTATATTCCTGAAAAGAAAGTGCAATTTTTGCTGAAAGTTTCTGCACAGTTGGAAAGGCAACCAGATTTTTATTTTCATGATAATTTTGGATTCTGTAATAAAGCACAGCAGGTAGGTTCTGATGTTCATCTGTACAATAGAGCATATTTTTAAGCAATGGTGCTTTGTATAATGTGATTACTTTCATAAATAAAACTGCTAAATGTCTATTTTAGAAGTCATTCGACTTTGAAAGAGGTTGAACAAGATATACTTGTCAATTAAGAGTACATTTGCAGAAGAGGATAGATAGCAAGAGGGCATATGTGAAAATTCCCACAAGGTCTAAATAATAATATTTAAAGGAGCTTGTAAGATGAAATGAAACAATAGAGAAATCTGTGCACCAGTATCCTGATTTGTCTCTGGAATTATAATGGTCTATTTGTTGACTCTTCAGGATATTTGAATGATGTTTCATACTTGCAGTAGGCAACTTGTTTGATTATGATTTCAGACATTTTCTGACATGGGGGCTGGATGTCATCTACAGTTCTAGTTCATCTGGACCTTGTCCTGCAGCTTGTCTTCAGAACACTGAATCTCTTGCTGTACTAAATTGGAAAGAGCTGGTATTTTAGTACGAGAGAAGGAACTGTTATTCCAGGATATGTAATTTGCTGGTTTTTTACTGCATATTGGTTAAATATCTTTGTACTTTATTCTTATCTTATTCAGCAAAGTATGCATGAAATAATTTAGGAAGCAGTTTTTAATTAATTTTAATTAGGAGGATCTGTACTGTGTACAAAATGTGAAAAAAAGGGAAAGATTGAAAAGGAGGAATTACCTCAATGTGCAACATTCTGCTTCTAGTTCTACAGTTCACATCCATCACTTGAAAAAATAAAGATCATCTTCTGTAAAGAACTTTTGTCTCAAATTGTATATATTCAATAAAAATATATTTATAAAATTTAATGTATTTAATCTACAATATAGAAATTAAAGATAACTTCAGCTCTAAGTCCTAGTTAAATAGCTATCTATTTCCACTGCTGCCTTGTTCTGCATTGCAACTTGGCCACCCTATCCCAGCTGTCTGCTTTTCTTGCTCCCATACTGAATGCATACTCTGCTCCCAGTGGGCTGTTGATTGCCTGTCCTTCCCTTTGCTTTGTCCTTACTGTAATACCATGACTGACTTTAATTTTTGGGTGCAATTTTCTTCAACAGCCACTGAGTTGTGTCAGTGTAAGAATTTTCACTGATCCTCTTGCCATTGTTGTTCTTTGCTAGTCCCCTAATTTACAGTTGTGCATTTTTGCCTTATTTTTGTCCCAAGAGGTGTGGTCTTTCTGCAGTGGTTGCTTTTCTGACTTGATGTTTGGAACACTCCTCTGACTTCAATTTTACTTATCCTGCACAGATTTCATTAGCTTTCATAGTTTCTCATGGTTCTTGTCTTCCATCTCCATTGTTCACTCTTTTTGTGATATTTAGTGAGTAACAATGCTCAGGTGTCAAAGTTGTTTGACATTGAAGGTGCAGAGGTGTGTCCCTAGGATACTGCAGCTCTGTGACATATGTTTGAATGCCTCATTAATTAATTGGCTTAAGTAAATTAAAGCAGCCCTGTAGAGGTGAGATGAGTTGTCTGAAAAGTCACTCCCTATTTCCTATTTTTCACTCAAAAGTGCTTCCTCTGGGAAAGATGTGGAGTGCCTGACTTTTTTTTCTTCCTTTGCCAGTTGAGCAGCAGTGGATAGAATTGAAAAAGTCAGTGTTGATTCTGGTGTCATTGTTTACAGCACAGTGAACAGAAGTCATTGCTCTCATCACTGGCACTGCAATGTGAAATTACACTTTTAAAAAATTTGTCTGTCCAGCCACAGTAGCCAATCTGTGGCTACTTGAAACCCCTTTCTATTAGTTTGTGATTGTCTTGGGTGTTTGACCACAGGTTTTGGTGTTTGGCCAGAAGTCTCCTTTTCTCTCCATCTTTTCACTGTTCTCTCCCTTTTCAAGTCTAAGTTTAGAAACTTCCTACTATAAAGCCTAAAATGTTAACAGAAGAGCGAGCATAGCATTAAGAACTAGATGACCCCTTTGAATTTAATACCTGTGAATTGTACATTAAATGTGTTCAGTGAGAGACAAACTAGCAAGATGTCTTGCTTTTCACCTGGGTGTTTTTCATGTGCATGTGAATCTACTTTTTGATATGGTGCACGAGAGTGGAGCAAAGGTTAGGAAGGTGAAGAGATTCTCCATGCAGACTCTAGCACCTTTAAAATGGTGCTAAGGCTTAGCCAGTCTTGGCCAAAGTCTCAGGTGTTTTTGGTAATATAATACAAGTGTAAAAGAAAAAAAATGTCATGCCATTTTTATTAAATGCTGTAAACCAAGGCAGTATCTCACTGCCACCTCCTTTCTCGCTAATTGTGTTTCATTAGGGAACGTGTGAGCAAGGTTAATACCTTTGCTGATAGTGATCTCACTCACGATGCATAGTGAGTTCCAGAACTCTGAAACTGCAACTACTCAGGCTCATGCAGAGTGAACAGTGTCTTGCACCTGGCATATTATCCTGCCACGAGGCAGTTCAAAGAATGGATAACAGGAGATGTCAGATCTGCTTTTAGGCAGCACAACTGTGAAACAGAGCACCCGTTATGGTCAGTAGTGTAAAAACCCAGCTTGGTTTTATTGTTTCTTTTCAACAGAGCAAGTGTTATGTATCTAATTATTTCTTACCTCTTTGTTTAATTGTCTTTATTAACAAAATGAGCAGGGTTACTGCATAGATAATAGGAATAAAAATTAAAATAATACAAATAGTTTCAATTTGTGCAATTACAAAGCCAGTATTTCATCAAATGACAGAGCTGTAATATTGAGGTTTGCAACATTGGAGCTGAGCACACAGATTAACATGTTCCACTCTTGTCTGAAAAGATCTAGGCTCAATGTCTAGGGCAAAATTGTGCCATTGAATGTCACTCTTTGGACTTTCTGGGTTCTAGAAGCTCGAAAGGCAGCTGAAGTGTAGAGCTAAAAATGCTCCTGCTTTTTGGAAACATCTGAGGCTGATGCTGGGCTGCAGTGGGATTTCACAGTGAGATACCCAAGTAATGCCCATCCCATTAAGTGTTCTAGTGCACAAAGCCATATCACCTGGCTACAACTCCGTAGCCATGTAAGTCTAGCACCAAAGCCAAGATAATCACTCTGAGGACATAATTAGCCGAAGTGCAGTGTGGTAGAGGTAGAGCTATACTGCTCCTGGCTCTGCAGTTACTGTGATTTTTTTTCTCTCCTTTTGCTTTGTCTTCACTGCAATCAATAAACTCCCCCCGCCTCCACTTGTTTTTTTTATTTTTTTTTTTAAGTGAAGCTTTGGTGAGTTGGCTGGTCACATTTCTCAAGTAGAGCTTTAGATTTGCGCCTTTAGGTGGAGCTCCGTACTCATCTTCTGCTGAGGCAGACTCACTGGTCTGAAAGAACAAGCAAACCAAAAAGGCAAACCCTAAAAGACCACTTCTAAGTACAGTATCCAATTTGTAAAATTTTACAGAAGAACATGCTTAAAATTTTATAACAGAATGTTTCCAGTTTTCAAAATAATGAGAACTGATGGCAGTTTTATGGCTAAAAAAATCACATTGTTTGTTTCCTTTACTTGCTCAATCATCACAGTGGAAGCAATTTCTTCCTGTTTAGGCACCTTATTTAGTCTTATAAAATTTTAAATCTTAGTGAGAAAAAAGGTAGTAAAAGCCCCTTTATTTTTCCTTCTTTTTAATGGCTGCTCTAATATGAATGTTTAAATATGAGGCTATGACTTGCTTCCTGATAAAAGGATGTGTCAGAGGTCTGGTTTTGTCCGTGGTTTTCTTCTGTGAAGCATATAGATGTAGCTGATGTCACAGCCTGGATCTGTCCTTTGTGTTATAATCCCCTGTTTAGTAGAAAATAATTTCAGAGTCACCTCTGTTCCAGCAAGCACTGTGTGTGAACTTCCTCAGGTTTAATGGAAGGATTTGAATTCTGTCATGAGAAGAACAGTGCAGCCATGCTATAGAATGGCTACTCTTGGTCACTCTCATAATTAGCTTATTTCTTTCTATGGGGACTAGGAGGGTTGGAATGTTGCTATGCTGAGATAACTGAATTTGGGTCATGATGTGGGAGTTTTCAGGTGATTCTTCGCCTATGTGTGTTTCAGATCTTCACTGAATGACCTTTTTCATTTATTTGTTTGTTTTCTTACTGTTTAATCAGAGGAAATAAAAGAAACCTCTGTTCCTAATGGTTGTTACTGGAAGAACTTTTTTTTTGCCTGGTTGGCTTTTCAGTGACATAATTTTTTCCATTCAAATATCAAGATACAAATGCTGCAGTCACTCTTCATAGTGACTTTATCCATTCTTCTCCAGAGAGCAATGGTGATCAGGTGTTAGTGCGCTTGGAAGAACGGATGTGAGTAAATCAGTGCTATTTGGAAGACAAACTAACAGAACCCCCCAGGTACAGACTCAGCAGTGTATGCTGAGTGCTCCTGCTGTGCAGGGAGATGCATATTGGCTCCTTTAATGTAATGTTAGTCTGCTTACGTGTTATACTATAAACCAAAACAATTTATTCTGGGACAAATGATTTTTAAGAACAGGCAGCGGATGCGTTTTGAAGCACTCAGTTTTCATTTTGCAGTGTCTTTTATATAGTATGCTGATATTGTCCATTGACTGCATTATTCTGTCAAAAATGTGTATTCTTCTCAGAATCTGTTTTGTTTAATTCCTTACAGAAATACCCTTGCAGTGTATGGGACTACATTTATGCGCATTGAGGGATTACTTGTGTGCCTGGAATAAAGATTTGTCGGAAAAAAAGGAAAGATGGGTAAGCTGTCATGATATACAAATATCCCACTACTCTCTCTAGCATTACAGTTTTACTGACAGTGGTTATTGCAGTTTTTGAACACCTGAAATAGAACCTATAACCTTGCTTACAAATAGCTCTTTCTGTTTAAATATTTAAGAGCCCTAAGATAAGATTTCCTGAATTTGAATGACATAAATGATAGTAGAGTGAAGAAACATCAGATTCTTAGAATCAAGAATAAAAAGACCCCCATTCTTCTGAAAAATAGTAGCTAGCCTAATTTTGAGAAAAGGAGGAAAAATATGAGACAGTAAGAGTAGGTGGGAACAACTTTTGCAAACTAAAAAGTGACAGCTTGATGATATATCTGAAATGCAGTGCAATATTTGTTTTCACAGGTAAGCAGACTTGTTAGTGATATGGTTTTGACATGAAAGAATTTTTTTTTTACTTGCTATATATATATATTAATTGAACAGAGTATTTTATATTGATATGACAAGGCAAAACCTTTCTATGATGTTTCTCGGACCAGGGCTGTAATTTTAGGGAAGGTTTTGGTCAAAATTATTCTGGTACTGGTTTATAGACCAGGAGCAAGACTTGACATCTCAGCTCTGTTTTATTTACTTTACCCTTTCTTTCTTATCTTGTTTTTGTCTTTCCTGAGTTCTTTTTACCAAGCTTCACTTCAGAAGGAAATAAAAACAAGACAGCTTGTATTTCTAGGACAAAATACAGTCTATTCCTTTTTGCCATCTTTGGACCACAGGATAGCTGATTCTACCTTCACTTTCCTCTAGTCTAAAGTTCAGGCTGCAAAGGCTTGTTTGACATCATAACCATGCTGCCCTCTAGACAAAGATTCACCTGGTCTGTCCCCCCCCCCCCCCCCCCACTAAATTCTTAATTCTTAATTTTAGCTTGTATCTTGCATTAGAGATATGGATATAAGGAATTTGTGACTTGTTTTAAAATCCTAGAGACTGATTAGGTCTGTTCTAATCTGTTCATGGTTTTTTGTAGCTTTTCAAGACGGCTGGGACAGACAAATATATCATGCCAGTGTGTTTCATGCTGATAGTGCCTGGAAGCAAGTGAAAGCTCAGGGTGCAAACCTATGTCAAATCTGTCTTATGGGACCAACGCTCAACTATTAGAATGCCAATTTTACTCTTCCCCTGCAGAATGGATGCTTCTGAGGCACCTTGGGGAATGGATGTATTGATATATGGATGACTTGTGGGAAAAGAACAGGAGCTCTAGAACTGACATAAAATCAAAAACAAAGAAAAAGGAATGGGGAGATCCTGGAAACTGAGTATACAAATCGGATGGAGGAAAAAAAGTAATGGAGATGTATTAAGAGCAAATTGGACATATTCTTTCTCACAAATAAACATTCCTTTAGTTTCAGAGTATGTGCTAGCTTAGTTAGAGGAATTTTCATTCTGAATGTTTGTTTCCAAAAGCAGTTATAGACCCCAAGGTTACACAGTATAGCCAGTTTCCCATTTTCAATTACTTTTTTTGACCAAATTCAACTGCTGGTGTAGTCTGCAGACTTACTGTAAGAGTAAGCCTAAAGTGTGTAATTTTGGTGATACAGTATTGATCATGTTGTAGAAACAGAGATTGAAAGGCTTTTCTTTCTCTGTCTCTAATGATTGAGTGCTTTATTTTGTCAGTAGTGCTTCTTGAGAAGGTGGGGTTCTATTATTGACTTGAAAAGCCTTGAATTAAACCCTTAACTGTGGTTATTGTGGTTTGTGTCCATTTGCGTTGTGGTATAATTCCATGTATACATTCTTAATGTGCTTGGCCCATAGCAGTGTCATATTGAATGAAAATCAGAATGATAACAGCAAAACAATTAAGGATCTATTCCAAAGTCCATAGAAGTCACCCAAAAGAGTCCCATTCAGCACAGCTGCCCCACTGCATTATGCACCACCAAAAAAACCCAAACCCTTGCTAAAATAATTTCCCATTTAGAAGTCCTTATTCTATGACGCAATGTTTTGATTATGACAAAATCCTAGAAATGGGAGTTCCTTTAAGAAATTTTATGAACTAGTCTTTACAATTCTATATATTATTTGTTCTACATCTCTAAAGTTTATAAAATTATTACTAGTATCCTGTTGTGGGGTCTAAACCCTGTGAAATTCTGTGAAATATTTCTATTTGTTATGTGCTTAATACAAGATCAAGTCATTTTGCATCATCTTCCTGTTAAAACTTGTAGCCATAGATCATTGTTTTCTAATGACAAAAATAATTACCAGTAAGACATATTAATGACTGTGTTATCAGGTAATGATGTCTTCATTAATGCATGGCTCTAATCTCTGAAATAACTTTGTCAGTAGCTGCCCGTGAAAGGAATGCTTAGACAAGAGGGAATGTTTTGATGTACCCACTGTCCAAATTTATTAACTGTGTGAAACTCAATCCTGTCTACTGGATGGTGAGGCTGCATCTGAGGTCTTTAAAGGCCAGACTTGAATTCACTTGAATTTACAGTGGAAACTCTCAGTGATATCTGTTTTGGTTTTGTATGTGCATGCATTTGTTGGATTCAAATGCTATATAGCCAATCAGTGAGAGTTCATTCTAGTATCTAAGTATTATGGAGACTAATGAGCTGAAAGAAATCTTTGGATTTTGAATTGAATTTTGTATCAGTGCCTTTTTTCTGCTGTGGACTGAATCAGACTGTTATATCCTGGACCCTAGAGACAAGGAGAAAGAATCAAATTTGTTTATGGATTCCAATCGGCTTGGAACAGTTCCTTTCTTTCTTTTAATGAAATATACTTTTCCAGGATTATCATGGAGATTGGTATGAGAGCTTGGAGGGATTCAGTGAAATGACTAATGCTGTCAATATAGCAGTAGCTTTGAGCAAGTTGATATTGTTTACAACCTTTTCAAATACATTATATGTTAATTTTGTAGTTGACAGAGGGAAACAAACCAGGGAAATCCTTGTATAATTAATTTTTCTGTTCTTTATTTAATAATTTTAATTTAGGACACTTATATGCTTATGTTCCTTTTACTATTTAACTTCTGGCTCTTGGTCATTCTCTTGCAAACTCTAATTGTGCTTTAATTACTAAAATAAGAGTGAGTTTTTGTTTGCAGTTGCCTTTATAGCAGATATTTACAAAGCTAGAGATGCATGACAGGATTTCTGTAACTTTTCTCTAGCTGTAAGTTCTTAAACTGAATAGGCTTCCATTCTAAATACCTTTTTTATTGCAATGTGCAAAACATGTATTGGTTCCTAGTAAGTTTATACATTTTCAGAATTTCATTGGAGGTGTAAAATTCTAAAGAAATTATTTGATGTGAAAACAAAATTTTTTTTTAATTTCATGATATTTTTTTGTTAACGTACAGCCTCCCTGCTTTATGTAAGAAAATGGTTAGGTAACGAACTGTTCTGTCCTTTCACCCTCTGTGCCTAAATGCTTTTCCTCCAAGCTCTGAAGAAAACCCAACCTGAAAACCTAGCAACCAAGGCCAAATAGTAGAAGCAGCTTGACAGGTAACAGATGTAGATGTGAAGATTTGTTGTGTATTTTTTCCTAGTAGTAACATCTGTCTTGGCTAGTTTCCCCATAGTTATGTAGTGATCTGTCGTTGTTTTTGTTCATGGAAGTGAATACTACCACTTACTCCTGTGATTTCTAGACTGTTGTTTTTCTTTTATATTGTCAAGTGAAGCGTAACTCACTTTAAAAACTACTCTGTTATCTTTGATGTAAATCTGCTGTTGCTTTTACAAGACTGGAGTGTTCTAAGACTATTCACCTGTGGGAACCTATAAAAATATTTATGGGTTTGCAAAAAATTATCTCTAACCCTTGAAAATGGGCTAGTATCCTGTTCAGAAATGTTGATTTATGGGTGGTTCTGAAAATGTAAACCAGTTTTTTAGTAGAGATGATTATTGGTTTTGCCATCTGGCTGTAGTAGAACACCCAGTTTTCTGAAAAGTGGGGCAAGCTCTCTTTTGCAGCACCATCATCATTTCAGTACATCTCTAAAGACAAAGAAAAAAGACTGGTCTTATATCTCAGCAATCCTGTGTCTAATGATGATAAAGAAATGGAATCCTATGTTTCCTTTCCTGTTCCTTGCAGGGTAGTACCTTGCAGAGGTAGTCTTGGGGCCATTTCAGTTCTTTATACTTTGAAGTGTCACTTGTGGTTGACCAAGTGAACACAGGAAATGGATACTTTTTTGATAGCTAAAATAATTCACTGGGAACCTAATGAAGGCTGACAGGTGCAGCAATGTTATACTGGATTGGGAGACTTTTTTCCCCCTGATTTTTCAACTTCCCTTCCTCTGAAAATGAACGATACCTAAGCCACTGTGGATGTAGTGTGACCCACTGAGGCATTCCATTTTAAGACAAATATTAAGTTGGTCACACTGGTGTGAGAGACTGGCATGACTGATGTCTCGAGACATTTTGCAGTGCATGTGTGTAGGGGCAGGGGCAGGTCCATCGTTGCCATGGTGAGGCAGTGCACTGCCCTGTACACCCTCACTCCTAGAGCCTGTATCCCAGCATGGCAGTGGCTGCCGATCCCTGGCACATCAAAGGCAATGCTCCACACCTGCCTCTGGAGCCACTAACCCAGCTCCTGAGTGGCCAAGCAACCAGCAGTCCTAACTGTGGGAAGGGCCCAGGAAGGCCAAGGGGTATTTAAGCCAAACACGCAGCAAGCACAAGTCTTTACCTCCTCTTAGAATTTCTCTCTGAACACTGCCGGAATCCAGGAGTTGGTAGCTATAAATGTGCTTTATATATATTTTCTGTCTTTCTCATTCTTTATCTTTCTCCTTCTTCTAATTCCCCCTTCTAGAAATTTTTAAGTAACTTAAAATTGAATGGGCTTAGGGTTTGCTAAGTTGAATGGGCCAAGTTAATGCTTTGAGAAGTGTCTTATGTTGACTGAATGTTGCACTAAACTTTTTTGCCAAAGTTCTTTGATTTTCCAAAGTTGCCAGTAAAGTGTTTATTTGACCTCTTGAGAATATCTTGTTGATATTTCTCCTGTTTGTCTGATTCAGAGTACATGAAACAACAGTAAGTCCTTTTAAAAACGTCATTGAGTAAATGTTTTTTTAGAGGTTCTTACAACTGAAATTTAGAAAATCCAGCTTTACAACTCTCTTACTGGCCACAAGTAGTGTGAGGATAAGAATAAATAAAAGTGTATTATGGTGAAAGTGATTGAGACAGGTTATAAGTCACGTCTATTCATGTGATGTGGAGGGGGTGAGAATAGGCATAAAGATGAGAGAGGGTAAATAAGACACCCAGTCGGGAAGAATAATTATACCAGGTTTGTGTTTCAGTGAAGCACCCCTTGCACTTTCTGGGTTTCCTTAAAAAATATGGGTTTATGGGGTAAAAATAACTTGTTTCTGGTTTGTTTACTCTCATAAATTGTGTAGTTCCTTGAAATAACTGAAGTTAGAGGTTGGGGTTTAATATCATGCAAAACTCACTAAAGAAGATGTTTATTTGCATGTAGTCTTCTGAGAATCCTTTCATTAGTTTCATTATGTTCTAACTCATAAAAGAGATTTCTTTTATGGCTTATTGACTAATTCACAGTTGAGAGAGACTCCTTAAAATACAGTTTCTAGGATCATTAGATCATTTATGGACCACAATTTTGTTCATTGGAATCAGTGGGAAAAATCATGCTGTTCTACACATTATCAATCCACTGGTACAGGCTTTTGTAACATAAAATGGCTATGGTGCAAAACAACAGAGACAGTCTGCGTTATGCATTCAGCACATAAATTGTTCTCCTTTTTCTGGAAACTGATAATTATTAATAAAAATAGAAGAGTGAATGAGGAAAAAAGATTTTTTTAAAAAATGAGGAGAATAAGTCAGTGACTTAATAGTGTAATGACACTGAATGTTTTGCCATCAATTCCTGACCTACACATAGAATTTCTTTTATACCTTTGTTTTGCATGTATTATGTTTGACTGGCAAACAAAGACCAGTTCTGTTATTTTTGTCCTTTGAAAGCTTTTTACCTTTGGAGAGAAACAAAACACTCCATAAAACACCACTGTGTGTTGTGCTATATATATATATACTTTTAAAGTTCTTCCATATGACAAAGATTGACCAAATGTTCCATGAAAGGATATTTTTCTTTTAGAAAGCTTGTCACTTGTTATTTTATTAATAATTCGCAGGATCTTGGGCAACACCTTGCTGTACTGTTGCACCTGAACTTCACAGTTCTCTGAAGACAACTGAATTTATTTTGACAAGGTATTATTTGCCAGAGGTAGGTAAAGGCTCAGTGATATGTACATCTTTCTCATGTTTTGTCATCTTAAATTTCTTTTGTTTTGGGACACAGGTGGAGGTTTTTATATCATTTCCCTCATAAGCATCTTGCTGAATAATGTTGACTTTTGCAAGAGCTAAATCTGCAGGTTTTCACTGAGTTATTCTTGCTTTTTTCTAAAAGTATAAATCCTGCAGAGTAACAACTGAATATTACAAGTTTTGCGTGTACAGTGTATTGAGGAAGTATGACTCCTCATAAAAGCCTGTCAACAAACTTTGTAGAAATAAAAATATTTGCACAGATGTTTTGGACAAGGAAGCAGTAAGGGATAGGAGTATACAGAGCCTAAATTGCTGCATGGAAAATGCTAAATTATTGTAGGAGACTAATCCATCATCCTGATAGAGATGAGGCAGCTCTGTATCTTCAGGTGCAAGCAAAAGCAAGGCTGAGGATGTGTTGAACACACAAAAACATATGTAGGCACTACGTACATGCGTGTAATGCTCTTCACCTGTATTTTAAAATGTGTTCTCTACTCTCAGATAGTGACCCCCCCAGGCCAAAAGGTGCTCCAGAGAGCTGTATCCTTTTAGTTCATCTTGGGTTTCACACCTGGATTATGGGGCTGATGGCTCTCCTGGGACAGCTCTGGGGCAGGCTGGACACCCTGGAGAGGATGTCCTTTGGATTCCTGGCTGTACTTGCTCTTCTGTGCATATCTGGACTTGTGGAGATGGACCACTGGTGGGCCTGGGAGGAGCTGGGACAGGGTATTTATTTTTCAGGTTGCCACATCTGCCGTTGTCTCTCTGTGCTACTCTGTCTGTGTAAAGAGGAACTTTTTGTCACGTGACATAACACTAAGAGGTTCGGGAAACATTTTTTTGCCACAGGTCACCAGTGCTTGTCTAGAACTCACTTGACATGAGACTATCAATGACAAATAAGCTATGCAGTCTACTGCCAAATTATTTCCCACTGTCACTATCGTGCTGATATGACCCTGTCTATTGTTAAGCTAAAAGTTGGGTATTGGTGTCTGCAGTTTGTTAACTAACAGAATAAAGAGAGCTGACCTTCAGCTCATCTACTGGAAAGCCTATTTTTCCATAAGGGATATAATCCACAGGTTTTTGGTATCAGTGGAAGTAATCCTATTGACCTACTGCACAACTGTTATGTGTATATGCACCCTTGAAACTTGATTTTTCAAGCTGCTCCCTTGCTGATGCTTGATTGATTGTTTAAATATGTGTTATAAACTTTTGTGGGTTTTGTGGTTTGTTTTTTTTTTTTTTGCCTGTGATAGGCTCGAGTGTGGTAACTTTTACGTCTTAATCCTATAGAGAATTTGTTGGCATTCTCAATTAAGGCAGTGTAGTTGGTGGGCCTGTGGGTGAGGGTTGCCTAGTTTCTTTTGTCAGCTTGCACTTATTATTTCATGTCAAAGTACTCAATTCACCTTCAGATGCTCATGTTTATTTTCTTTTTCTTGGCCTACTTGCTTTTTTTAGCTTGTGAGGTTCTGGAGAGTTTAGGTTGTTATGAGTTTGTGCAGCAAGACAAAAAAGTTGCTGGTATCTAATGTAAAGGACTAGTTTAATATAAACAATAGAAATAATAACAAGACAAGTACCTTGTTACAAATGCCTTTATTTCTGAATATGGTTTATATACACTGCATTTTTGTAGTCTTAGCATGTTTGTTGCCTGTATTGTTACATGTGCCTTTTTAAAATTCTTTTTTATGCATGGAAGGTGAGACAGGAAAGGGAGGTTCTGTAAATGCATCTCTCTCCATAATTTGATCACCAGGGTATACCTTTTAAACAAGGTCACAATAGTAGTATAATTTCAGTTTTCCTCCCCTTTAAGCCAGAGAGTGCAAGCAACAATTGTCCTGCTATGAATGTTAGGTGTGCTTAATGATTTAAACATGAGCCAAAACTCTCTCTGTAAACGTTTCTGGTTGATATAAGAAACAAGAGAGATGATAATGAAAGTGGTTGTGCATCTTCCATGCATGCATAGCATGTAATTTTCCCATTGGTCTGTTGAGCGCAGACTCCTCTAATTCTAATTTAAGGCACATGCATGAAAAGAAAGTGACAAAAAAATTCCTTAAAAAGCTGTTTGGAGGCACCATGACACTACATAGATGATATCCTTCTCCCTGAGTGCCCGAAATAATTGCCACTCTGCTGCTAAAGCGGCCCTAGGTATTCCTGGACTTAAAGGCTAAATATTATTGTTTAGTTCCCATGGCTGAGCCAGTGTCTCTGCCAGGTTCATCCTTTCCTGTGAATAAGATGGACAAAAGTCTGAGTGAAGCTCCAGGACAAGTTGATAATGTACAGAAAAAGGAAGTTAGTATTATTAATCTGACTTAACAGTCATAAAATCAACAGTAGAAACATGACAATTTTGAGATGAGAAACTGTTGTAGCAGGAGATAAATACTTGCAATTAATCCTTTGATGGATAATATGACAGGAAAACTATATAAAGGCTTTATCTATGTACAACCTCTGTGCTTACCAAATTCCACATCTCACGTTTTAAGATCTACAGTGTAGGGAGTCAGTGGTGATTTATCTTTATTTCCAGCCTGACATTTAAATGTAGGTATCTTTTGAAGCCTTTTCTGGTTTCCAAATGCTCAAAACTGTTTATTTCAGTATGTATGTGCAACTGTATAGTTGTATTTGTTGGCTCTGCTAACATTTTAGAAAACAGTATCTGCTTTTCTTGTTGGGTTTTTTTTTGTTGTGTTTTTTTTTCTTATTGCTTTATACTAAAAGAGATTATTAATGTTCATTAATCAACTGTTCAAAGTGTGATTGCTCCTCAATAGCTCTCAAAATCTGGCTTTTTACCACTTACTTTCATTAGTGCTTAATTAACAGAGGAGATGAAAACTAAAATCTTCAGCCCACTCAAGGATGAGATATTGCTTTTCAGAAGAGGGATTCAGAAAAGGTCTGTGTTTTGCAAATGTGTTGCAAAAATGCTGTAAATTTAGACCAACATTTTCTGTACAGACTAGAAATATCCCTGCTTTGTGCCAGGAGGAAAAGTGGTAATACAGGGCCATCACCTTAAACTGTAATATATAACTTCGCTGGATGCATAAGCAACAGTAAACGCCTGAGAAAACATTAGTAGATTTGGAAGCCAGGATTACCCCATTAAAATACTCCCTCTGTGCCCAGTCTCCTCAGCTAATATAGTAGCGATCTACTTAGTGTGTTGTGGTCTGCCTAATACAATGACAGAAAAGGATGAAAATGCTTGTGCTGCAAAAGAGGCTTGGGAGTGAAACAGTTTCCTGAGCATCTTGCTTTGTTGCTGCTGTTTATTGGCAGGTAGCTCAAGAGAGCCAGGCTGTGCTTGACAAATGTAGTTGCCTCAAATAACAGACATCGTGTTATGGTTCCCCCTATTCGTCTTTAATTATTACTCAATGTTTGACACTGCACCAGTTTTCCTGTAATAGAATTAAAGGAATTTAAGTCAAAAACAAGTTCATAAGATTCATGTCCTATGAAGGAATTGGCTGTCACGCTATCAATGATTTAAAATGACTAGCATTTGATCTTGTACTTCAGGATTATGGATTATTTTAGAGCCTGATCCAAATTTGGTCAGAACCACTCACTTGTGCTTATCCAACTAAGTGACTGGATGTCTTTTCCTTAGTTGCATATAAAATAATATTGTTTTTATGTTCCATGACAACAAAAAATGTTGTGGATTGAAGTGACATTATGTAACAGTCTAATGTAATAGAGAAAATTATAAGTACTGTATTTCAAAATATTACCAGGCATTAGAATATGCGTGTGTGTTCAGTGCTGACTTTTGTGTTCTTGTTTCATACATTCAAGTTAAAATTTTATCGGGTTTCAAGCACTTGAACCTTTGCTTGTGGGTGCAAATCAAGGAGCGTTCTTAAGTGTGGCTTTTTAGCATATTTTATGAGAATGTGTTTTGAATTTTTCTACTCCTTTGTAGGTGTATGCATACACCTTTGTAGGTGCATACACAGATATGTTACTTTCCCCTTCCTATACTCTTCTGAGATTTACTGTAGCAAGTGCTCTCCCAGGATGCTGGTAGTCAAAGGTTTTTTGTTTGTTTTGTTCTAATTGCCATTATTTGATATATTCTTGCGTTAGATGTGCATTTACAAGAGAATGTATGTGAGAAAGTATCAGACTATGATAAAATTTAAAATAAACATACAATAGCCTGACTGCAAATAAATCCATCACCTTTTAGAAGGAAGTTGAATATAATGCTTTAATTTATCTAAAAACATCAGAACTGGTCAGGGCCCCAGATCACTGAATCTCTACAAGTTTATCTTCCTTGAAACCTGTGTGACTAGTTGTGAAAACACATTTAAAGATTTAGCCTGAAATTTGGAAGAACTGATTCTTCAAAAGTAGCCTGGCACATGCATTAGCTGCATTCATGGGTATGTGTGGCCTGCCCTGGTGTTCTGTTACACGGGCATTTTTGATCTAAGAAACAAAAAATCCCCAAGACAGGGTAATTTTTTGAGAGGTGATGAGCGATTAGGGAAATGGGCTGATGGGAAACTCCACGAGGTTCATCAAGGAGAAGTGTCAAGTCCTGCACTTGGGGAGGAGCAACCCTGGGCACCGAGCTGGAAAGCAGTTTTGCAGATAATGCCCTGGAGGCCTTAATGGACACTGGGTGGAACATGAGCCAGAAGTGTGTCCTTGCTGCAAAGATGGCTGGTGGTTCTCTGGGCTGCCACTGGCAAAGCACTGGCAGCAGGTCAAGGAAACTGATCCATCCACTTTGCTCAGCACTGGTGAGTCCACACCTGGAGTGCTTGGTTCAGTTTTGGGTGCTTTAGTACAAGAGAAACATGCACATATTAGAGGTACAGAGAAGGTCCACAAAGCTGTTTGAGGAGATAGAGCATCTCATATGTGAGGAAAGGCTGAGAGCTGAGGCTGTTCAGCCTGGAGAAGAGAAGGCTCAGGGGAATCTTGTCAGCAGATATAAATACCTGAAAGGAAGATGCAAGGAAGACAGAGCCAGGTTCTTTTCAGTGGTGCCCAGTGACAGGACCAGAGGCAATGGACACAAACTGAAACGTGTAATGTTCCATCCGAACCTCAGAAAATACTTTTTTCACTGGGAGGATGATTGAGCACTGGCACAGGTTGCTCGGGGCTGTTATGAAGTCTCTGTCCTTGGAGATATATTCCAAAGCCATTTGGTTGAGGTCTTGAGGAATTGGCTCTAGGTGACTGTTCCAGGGCAGGAGTTTGGAGCACAAGAACCAGCTTCAACCCATCTGTGATTTGTGAAAATTCTTGTAGAAGCCGTTCGCTGTTTCTTCTTGAGAGACTTGCTGCCTCTTTACAAAGTCTTCCATCTGAATCATGGTGCTATGGGTCAGATGTTCTTTGTGACCTTCTGGTGTGACTTTTCTTTTCTGAAAATTTTATGGTTTAAAGCTACATAGCTGCTGGAAATGATTGACATGCATAAGGCAACCACATGTCATGGCTGCAAAAGAAACCAGCATTTTAAAAGTCACTGGAGGTCAGGTGACACAGCACACTTAGACTAGTCCTTTCTCATTCTAAATGACTTGAGCATATTTTTCTGTACTTAATTGATACTGGGAGGTTTTATGGGAAATTTAATCAGTCAGGCTTTGCCGGTTCACAAAAACAACCCTATGGAACAATATTTATATGATATTAAACCACTAGGAGTTACTGGAAAGGCTAATTAAAGCAGAGTTATTTGCTAGTTTAAAGCTATATTACATTTTTACATTTCATCCATGTCTGAGTATTTAAATATATGTGTAGAGGAATATCAAAACAACGACTTGTGTGTGTGCATATATTCTATATATTTAACTTGCACAGTGTATCATGAACCAGAATTAATGTTATCTGTGGATTTTTTTTTTTGTAACATAAAGAATGAAGTATGTGCACCCAAGAGGATCACAGGTAATTAAGCAGGTACTGTTTGGCTTGTTTATCCTCAGTGCCAGAGATTGTTCCATATCAGCTAATAAAGGTTAGAGTATGGTTCATTATGTATGTTTGTTTCAAACCAACACTTTGAAATGCAAAATTAATTTTTACATAGTTCAGCAGTATTAATGGTCTTATTACAGAATGGGAGTATTTACTTTGCAAAAGATGACAAGGAGCTAATATAATTTACTGCATTTAAACTATGGCTTTAATCCTCAGGATTTTTTTTTTTTTTTTGTTATTTTACAGGAAGGGAAGTTTTTAGTGACCTAGAGATGGAGCAATAGGAAGACCAATCTCTGCACTGTGGACAGGAGTAGAAATGGTGATGGATGGTCTGGCAAGATGTGTTTGGCTTTTCAGGGTAAATATGCCTATAACTGCCAAATAATTCCTTTCCTCATCCTGTAGATATGCCATTCAGTAAACCATATATTCCCATCAAGCATTCTCATTTTGCAGCAGACTAAAAGCTTAGTGTTTGATGAAGAAAAGTGAACTTAAACATCTTTCTCATAATCAATAACAGAGTTGTAAAAATAATATAAATAAAAATATGTCTGTAATACATTTTTATTTATGAGTAGCTTTTTAAAAGAAAAAAACAAAAAACAATATAGCTACAAGGGATTTCTCAGGTGAATGTTGGTGTATGTACATGCCTATAAATCTGAAAAGCTTGTGAATTCTTCACTGACCACAAGAATGCAGTTTCTGATGGAAAACCTTATACTTTTTGCATTAAGAATACAAAGTTGAAGTAAAAAAGAAGTCATGACTCACCTGACAATTATGGGATTTGTGTCTTTTTCTGTCAGAATACATGCTGATATCATGTTTTCTTGGAAGCATTGTAAGGCAAGCACTGCATGTAGTAGTTATCCTTTTATTGAAGTAAAGGCTGCATGACTAATGAAAGCTAACTTGAAAACGGAATTGGTATTGATATAATCACCCTATTGTTTTCAATGTTTTAAAAATGGCACAGGAAAATGTTTTAAAAATGGCACAGCAAGTGTTTCTCAAATATTCACATTTGAAGTGATGATACATACTGCAGAAAATACAGAAAAAAATCAGACTTTATTAATCACAACACCTCAGATAGTAGTTTTGAACTGGTTTCTTTATCTAGCTTGAGTCTTTTCAGGAGCAGTGTTACATGTCATGACTTTAGGTGAGAATTCATGAAACTGTTAACTTAATGAAGAAGAAACTCCAAAGATTACAGCTGATGTTATGCCCCACTTATTGCAGAGCTTGATGTCTTTCTGCTGACTTTGTCACAGCAGTAGTTTGTGACATTTACAGTAGACAGCTGTGCAGATCAGGTGCCTGCTAAAAGAAACCCTTGCATTTCTACCCTAAATCTGTGCCAGGGCGTTAAAGAAAAATGCACGCCAAAAAATACTGACGTATGATTTTTCAGTGTCTTTTAGACTGGTATTTACCTCAAGACCTACAGCCTTGATTTCTGGAAAAACCCCCAAATTTTCTCAGTTTGAAAATGTGGAATGACCATGGCCGGCAGCTGAGCTCCTATCCAGTAATGTGCTCACTCCCCCACAGCAGAATGGGCAAGCAGGAAAAACTTTTGAGATAAAGGCAGTTAAATAAATGAAGGGGAAAACCAAACAAACCAAATGATGCAAAGGCTGTCACTCATCACTGGCATACTGATGCCCATCCCATCTCTGAGTAATGGCTACCTTGGGAAAACTGCCTCCTGACAATTTTATAGCTGAGCGTGATATTACGTGGTAGGGAACGTGTCTTTGGTCAGTTTGAGTCAGCTCTTCTGGCTGTGTCCCCTCACAACCTCTTTGGCAGTGTTACTCCTCCCATATTGCTTCCACTTCAGCTGTGGTTTTGGGAGTTTTCACTCTGGTGTGCCATGCAAAGGTGGGCAGTCCGTCTGCACCAGGTCCTCCCTTCTGCGATTATGGTTGGCATCAGAGGGCCTCAAAACTCAGCAAATTGCAAGCCAGCTACTTGGGACCCCTGTATTTCTAGGGCCAGGAACAGAAGGCAGAGAGGAGGCTTATGACATCAGGAGGCCACCATGATGATCCTTTGCAGATAGTGGAGGGACTTGGTTTTTGTTCCCTTGTTTTTTTCGCAGGGCTGTGACGGAGTGTCCAGCCTGCATGCCACAAAGCCCACGCATCAGGGACTCCTGCACCATCAGATTGCTGCAGGTGGCAGGGGGAGACGGTCACCTAAAAGCACTCTAATCCCCCTTGGCAGGAGCCATTTTGTGGTGACATGCCCTTTTGCATAAGGAGGGAGCCCTCCACAACCATCCTGGCTGCCAGGTCACTTGCAATCTGACTTTCCTAGGTCTATGCAGATTATATGGCTTTCCTTCCCATCTTCCGTGCCAGCCCCTGCCTCTATTCTCTCCTGCCATCTGTCTCCACAGCCCTTGATTTGCTGTTGTTCCACTCTCTAGTTTTAAGGACAAACCTTCTCACCACTCTTTCTGGTTTCTTGCTTAACCACTTCAAAAAACAAACTTTCTGGGTATGTTTGAAGAACTGCAAACAGCTTCTGAATTGGAGCCTTCAAGCAGGTTTCCAGGATGAAGCTCCTGCTCTTCCAGGACTTTGGGTACACAGAGGTTGCAGAAAGATGAGAGAAGCAACATTATTTTTCTATCAGTAGCTTCTTGAAGGAGAGTAAGAACAAGGAATTAGAAAAGTGAATAATGAGATCAGCTGAGAAATGTGTAGAGACACTAATTATTAAAGGTTTATCTTTACTTAATTAGGAGGTCTTTTCAGCATCAGGTTCGGTTCTTGAAGTAGTTAAGACTTTCCTCCCTGTTTGACACTGGGTGTTTGGCAGCACTCTTTTTCAGGATTATAGTAGTATATTTTTTCTAGTTTAGTTGATAAGCTGTACCACTTCCCTTCCTTTTTTCATTCCTTTATGTTCAGTCTGGTGATACATGTATACGAAAAAAGATTGTAAAAAATCAAAAAGATAAACCAACCCTTAAAACTTAATGGTGTGCTATTTTGGTACATATCCTGAGAGATCTGGGAGACTTGGTCAACAAAAAGAGGTTGAAGACAATGTTGTAATGCATACCAGGGAAAACAAAGAGAAATAGATACTATCTCAAATGCTTTTTAAATGTATACTATACCTTATGCATATGCACATATAATTCATATTCTTGGCTTGCCTTTATTATACATGTACTCATTTTAAATTTTAAGCAGCTGAAGTGAGTTCTCAGTGTTTTAGTTTTACAACTTTCTGCGCTGACAAGAAATATTTCCTGTTTTGTGTTCTCTTTCTTATCTAAAGAAATATGTATATCCTGGACTGTTTTGTTGGAACTTGTGGTGAAATGGATTTGGCCTCAAAAGGCAAGTACTCAAGTCTTTTAATCACATGATTTCTGTGAGTTCTTAATTCCTATTTCTGGTTAGTGTTTCCACATTTAAGAAAAACAAACAAACAAAAAGCCCTCACATGAAAACAAACCCTTTTAATTTTAAAATATTCAATAAGCAGGAGAGAGGCATAGTTTTGCAGAAATGTAAAGTCATATTACTGAACTTCTTTAACTTATTCTGTTACAACTTCAACATGAAGTTACAAATATGGACTAACATACACTCCTGAAAAATGCTTTATGTTAATCTTGATCTTCCAGTGCTTTTAAGGTCATAACCTTGTTCCAGATTTGTTGAATGATGCTGAAGTAGTCCATCACAAAACAAAGCACAGAACAGATGGAATGGCAAACCCATTTCATCCTGATTTATAGTATTGGTCTTATATTGCAAGTTCATGAAGAAGTTGAAGGAAAATTCTCACTTCTTCTGCATAGCTTGCAGAGTCTTTTCTAACATAATGAGGCAAAATCCGTGTACTTTCATTTAAACTTGCCTCTTTCTGTCCAGTGCATTTAAGGAGGTTTGCATAATTTAGATACTTCCTGTACTTTCCAATATCTTCAGTTTGCTGTGATGCTTCTTCTATTGAATCCTTTAAAGCCTCCTATCTAGGAGTTATAAAACTATATTAAAACCCCCAAACTATATAAAATATTTATCCAGTGTAGTCATATCCATTTTTATAAGGTTCTTTTATGATTACTTTTCCTTCCTCCTTTTTTTAAAAGTAGTTACTGAAATGTCTGTCTTCTCCTCCTGGAAGAACCAGCTTTTTTTGGTATACTGTAGTAAGAGAGAACAAAAGTTTCAGCAAAATTTTGAGAGAACACTGCTGGATTTTCTAGCAGGTCTGCTCTCCACTGGCTTTGTTAAGTGAGATATGTAGACATCTCTTTGATAAAGGACCAATTTCCATTTTCCCTGAGAATTTGTTTTCCAAAGTGCCCTTTTGTGTATTGTTTCTAAGTTTCTGTATCACTTACTGTTTTGAAGTCTTTGGGTTTGAAGACTTAAAATTCAAATAGTTTTAGTCCTAACATGTGGACTAGAGAAGGGTGTGGTGGCCTCCTTTTGAGCCATATTTCTTAGTAGGGCCCTGCGCTGTGCTGTGACTCCTTTGTCCCTACCCAACATGATGTAATCCCCCTGAATATGTATGCTTTATTCCTTGTATGGTTCTGTTCTAGAGAATTCTGAATTGCTGTGTACCTCATTGGTCTCCTGTACCCTTGTCCCTCCCCGTACCTTTCCTATTGGTCTGTTGAAGTATCCCTCCGACCCCTGTACCTTCCCCTATAAAAGCTCTGTACCCCCATTTTGTTCGTCTTTCGGCCTCTGGGGTTCCTCCCCCTCCCTTAATAAAGCCTTGGAACCCCAATGCCGAAGTCCCCTCTCGCTCCTTTGCCTCCTCGGCGTGCTCCCCCCGGGACCCGCCTCTGAACACCCTCTCTGGGACAGGCGGGAAAGGCTCGTGTTGCAGTGCGATGGGTCAGCGCCCTGCCGGACGGCCGGGGCAGGGAAGAACGCGCTGCAACAGAAGGGTTTTTCTAGTCATGATGACATAATGAAGAGAAATTGTTGCATTGAGTTTTAGCAGCGAGTCCTTAGCGGAGGATAACTAGACCAAAGAAATACAACTGAGAGAATCTCAGACCAAGGAGTGAAAGGCAGTTCCCTTAATACAGAAGTCATTACACGTATAGCAGTAAAGGCTCTTGCAACAAAAAACCCCATTATTTGACTTGTGATTAATTCTAGCATGATTTGTTTGCCTATGTGGTTTGTTTCAGAAGAATAATTTTGTTCTCACAAACAGCAGTTGGGTGTTTTTTTGAGGAAGGGCTATGATATTCAGTTTACTTGGATTGATAAACTCATGTTATTTTCCATGCTTGTTGTTGCCTAGCAGTAATGTAGTCTTCGGTGTTCCTAATAAAGATGGCAATGCAAAATCAGTGTGCTGTCTGTTAGAACTGTTTATTAAGTTGTGGAGACTTTTTGCCTTTCTTTGCTAGTCATGTATCTCTGCTCTTGGGTTTGTTTTTTATTTTGGCATCACAAAGGGTAAACAACTGGTGGTTTCTTTGATTGAAACTGCCAAAGAAACCCCTTAAGGCTGTACACTGAAACACCTGTATTACTGCAACCTGTTCCACTGTTCCAGCAATGCCAGGACATATGGTTTCATTCAACTTCAGAGTTGCATTTCTTCGGTATTTTTCAAGGCTATGCCTTAATTTTTGCAACTGAAGCTTATCAACAGGAGCAGCCTCCTTATGCATTCCATCTTTTCATCTGATGGCTGGAAGGTTTGGGTCTTTGTTTTTTAAATTTTGTGAGTTCAAATTTTCTATGAGTGAACATGCAAAGTGAACTGTGCCAGTTACAGCATGTCACCCAAGTAACAGAAGTCTCTTAAGTCAAGAAGGCTTTGACTTGCTTGTTTTCGACAACAAAGATGATAGGAGCTCTGTGTTTTTAAGAAGAAAATTCATTAGGGCTTTCTAAATCCTAACTGCAATGTCTGTGTTCTATATCCATATCTGTTTGTAAATTAGTGAATTCAGTATTTAACAGGAAAGTATGAAAACACTAACATGTCTCTCTCTTATTGGAATTGCTCTACTTTTCTGAAGATATAGGAATGTATAATAGGCCATGTACTGGAACATTTCATCCACTCACACTGCATTTTGTACACTTTGCCCCTCATTGTGTTGTGGTGTCAGTGGATAATCCTAAACATGATCTCTTTCCTGTATATTTTATTCTCCCTCAAGAGCACTTTGCTTCAGTGTGAGATCTCCTGTGACTCATTTCCATCAGATTACATCCTGTCACTTAAATAAAAAGTGATTTCTCTTTAGTGAGACTTTAATAACATGGTCTGGTTCCAAACAGAACTTATTTGAAGGAAACATTTTTAGCTATGTTTTCCATGAGAGTTGCAAACACATCCTCATTCACTTTCTCACAAAACAATTATAGCATCAGCTTAGCAGGCAATTAGCAGTAACTTGTATTTTGTTGCATATTTTTTCACTAGGGGAGTGTTGGTGGCTGAAAAGTATTATATTCCTGTTGGTAAGGAATCTGATGCATGGGTAGTTTCGTCCTATATTTCCTTTCCTCCATAAAGCTTAATTTCAAGCAGATGTTCTATGCCTTCAGAGTGGTACTGTATAATTTTAAGCACGTGGTAGATGTTATGTGTGTTTTTTTGGGTATGATCAACACAGGTGTCGTGGGATGTGTTGCTCTCAATATCTGCAGGCAGTATTTTACTGTTGGTGGTATTTAGCTGGTCCATGCAGAGTGAACCAGCAGGCTTTGCAGGGTAAGACTAGAGCTATTAACACTGTTGTTGCTGCTTCTGGCAGTTTCGTTAATCCAAACCGTGATTTCCATTGACTTTTCCTACAAATTCCTGAGAATGAGTTTTCAGCTTTGTTACAATACGCTGGTTTTTTTGCTTCCCCAAATGTAGTGTGTTTTAGGCTTGGTTTTTTCCGAATCAAAATGGATGCAAACTTGAGAAACAAAGGGAACCAATTGTCAAGATCTATGTTTTGGTTCAGAGGTAAACCAAAACACAAATTTATGTTTTTGCTCTTAGTCATATCTGTTTCCAAAACAGTAAGAAAAATATGCTTACTTTCTTCCTCTCCTTTTTATAACCTATAATTTGAAATTTATATGCTTCTTCACTAACACCAGAAGATTTCCATCACAAAAGTGATGGCTTTAGTAGGAGGTACACTGTAAAGTGGGAATTGACTTCCATAAAAGGCCACAGGGCTTGAATTGCTGCTTTTGATGAAAATATAAGAACTGTGTCCTGAGGGTTATATCGTCCTCATGCTCGCATTGTAAGTATTCATTTGGTTTGAATTGAATATAGAATGAGTGATTGGGTAAAGTTTTTTTCCTTCTTGTATGACTCTGACTTCTGAAAAGATCGTGGGAAGTATTCAGCCTGCTGACATATCTTTGGAAAAGTTGAAATATTTTACCTAGAAAATGTCAAAAATGAAGCATTTTGATTTTTCAGAGTGAAATGCTCTGTTTTGAAAATATTGCTGTAAAATGTGCCAATATTATCAAATTCCCTCTTTCATTAAGGCTAAGCTGCTTTGCCCAATTTGACTTGCATATGTGATTAGTTTTTCTCTAACACAGGGCATCTGATTAATTTTCTATTCTCTGATGTGCTCTTTGAGCTCTAAAGAAAAAGTCTGTTATGTTTTTCTACTTTTTTTATTATATAACTTGTATAATTTAATTTTGTCTCCCTTCTTTTCACTATTAAGGACTACTGGCAATTGTAGCCCATATTTATGCATTTATAATATATGGAGGTAGTCTGCTATTTTTAACTGCTTTGAACTGATCATTTGCATGTTAAAATGTTAAACTGTTTCCCTTCGAGTAATTAAACTTAATATGTTTTTTCTTCTTAAAAACAAAACAAAGCAAAATAAAACCAACTTGCTTTACCTATATTGTGTTAAAGTCTCTGTAGCTTCCCTTTTAACATGAAAAATTAAATCTGTTAAATAGAGCAAAGTATGATGAAAATGATAACACCTGTTCTCTTTTTATTACAGGGAGAAGACCCCTCTAAAGACCGGTGAAACCAAGGAAAGAAGGAAAATTTCTACTAGAAAATATATCTCTCTGATCAAAGAAGGTATAATACTTATATAACACTTATTCAGGTAGACTCCCTCAGTGTCTTCACAGACAGGTGTCGAATGTAAAATGAACAATTAAAATTTCTTCAGGATGTTGCATTGAGTATAGCAGTGGTAATCCCACCGCAACTCCTCCCAGCCAGTCCTCCTAGGAGACTGTTCCATCCCTCTCATCGACTTGCTGTCCTTCCTCTGGACTTGCCCCAACAGGTCAGTGCCTTTCCTTTTGTCCCCAGAGCTGGATGCAGCAGGGGAGCTCCATCAGGAGAGCAGAGCAGAGGGGCAGAACCCCTCTGCCTCACCCTGCTGCCCACACTGCTTTGGATGGGGCCCAGGACATGTTTGGTTTTCTGGGCTGCCAGTGCACATTGCCAGATCATGCTGAGCTTCTCACCCACCAACACTCCCAAGTCCTTCTCCTCAGGGCTATTCTCAATCCATTTTTGCCCAGCCTGTATTTGTACTTTGGACTGCCCCAACCCAGGTGCACGACCTTGCACTTGGCTTTGGTGAACTTCAAGTTTCACAGAAGGCCACCTCTGAGGCCTGAGGTGTTACATATTAGAAATCAGAGTTACAGATATATCTGTCTGTCTCCTAGCTAACTGATTCATCATTATGAAATAGTTCTTTTTCTCCTTAGACATGAATACTCTCTACTGAATACTCCACCTGTAGGAAAGGAGAGAGATTCACAGGTCATTCACAATGCTTTTCTCTGTTGAGCTGTATTGTACAGCAGAATCTGTTATATGTCAAATTTTACAAATTTTCATAGAATCTGAACACTTTCAAAAAAATACGTTTGACTATTGGAGAATACAAACGGGATGGGGAGCCAGGACAGACGCTCCAGGAGCCTTTTTATTATTTTATCAGTCTCACATACAGAGTTGAGACACAAGAGATGATACAGGCTCGCGCAGTCACAGGCATCCAACAACTTCATGGTTACAGAGTGTTCTTAAAAGCTTTTCAGCCAACAGCATTTTTTTAACAGTTACAGACAATTGTCTTAACCAATCTTCAACAGCACAAGTACTTCTGTTATACACAATAACTTGCTTGTTTATACCTTATGTAACAATGCACGGTATTCAATTATTAAGCTTAGCCTTATCTATCTTGCTAAGCATATTTTTTGCAGCTCTAAGAGCTGTCTCAGCCAAACCTAGAAACTCTAGCCATTGCTTTAATGTCCTTGCTTGTTGTATAATTATATCTTCTTCAAGTTTTCGCAGCCAAAGCTAATTCCTAAACTCTTCTGCTTTATTTCTGAAACTTGCTTTTATTTCTCACACTTAAGAGCCTTTCTACCTTTTTTTGTGTTTCCCACATTTGACTACTTTAGCTTCTTAGTAAGCCATATACATGATTAGATAATCTGAGAAAAAACATAACTTTGAAAGATTTTTTTTCCTTTAAACCAGGAATTAATGAAGTGATTGTAAATATTAATATATTATTGGAAAAGCATGTGAAATTTCGATTCTTTCTTTTTTCTTCACTTTAAATTGGTAATTTAATTGTGAAGTTTGCTCTTCAGTACATCTGAGTTTAGAAGTAAGATTTGCCATTTAGTACTGTGTGCATTAATAGTAAGAGTATGAAACATTGCAGAAAAACACTTCTAAATTAAGTTGCTAAGCCTTTTTAACATACTATACATGGCAATACAAAAGACAGGTGGCCAGAACCAGAATGGAAAAATTTGTGTCCAAATATTATATTGCATATATACTGTTTTTACCGCAATTAGTGTTGGACTAGAATTCATGCTTTATGTATTTTACTTGAAATAAAAATTTCACACTTTAATCTCACTTGTAAATGCTGAACATTCTAAACATTTGGTGAGTTTGACTCAGATATCTTATACTTTATTTATGCTGTAAACATAAAGCAGTCACTAGTCAATTTTTTAATCATAATTTGTGAAGTCATGCTTGTCCTTTCATTTTCCTTTGAAGGAAATGGGGGTATAAAAATGAAGGGAATTTGATGTGACATGCATCTTTCATTGATTAGCTTGAAAGAAAGATTGTTATTGTGGTATGGCAAAAGTAATTTTACTTGCAAATATGGATTTAACATGTCTTTTAAGTATAATTTTTGTGGTTGCTCCTTGGGTAGAATGTAACCTCAGTTACGCTCTCAGGGCAGTTTAACAAGATTGCGTGGTCCAAGTGACTGCAGAATTATCTACCTAATGCAAATCCCGTGGAAGAAATTTGGATTTCAGTAACCTTCAACTGTGTCTTCAGAACACCAACTTGACATAGGGTGGAAAGCGAGATGCTTTCATGTTACTTGTGCAGTTCTGCTGTGATCAGTGCAAAATAAATTGCCGCAAGATCAAGAGATCATCATCATCATGCAGGCCACGTTTCCCTTGAGAAAAGATTTGTTAATCTTACAGGATAATTTAAGATTTTTTTCCCTCCATTTTTATGGTGGGTGTCACTGCTTATTTCTAACCTCAAACCTCTCTGCTGACAGAAATATCTTTTCCAGTTAAAAACAGCTCTAGGGTAAGGTAAGCAAGGGAGCAGACATCTTGTAAACTTCAAGGCTTTTATATGAAATAATCATGGATGCTGCTGATTTTTTTCTTCCTTGTGAAAAGAAGGTTAAAGACATTCTATATCTTCAAGGACATTTCTATATCAAGTGCTATAGTGGTCAGAGAGGCAGGCTATTGAAGAATTAGCTCCTATTGACGGAGGTCCCAGCTGATGACAGGAAAGCGCAAGAAGTACCCTCCTAGCTCAGAGTGGAGGTCTGTCAGTCCTCATACTCCATCTCCAGTGGTGACACTGGGACGTGTGGGTTAGGGAAGGCTTTGTGCAGCTGTACATGTTCTCTGGTCCTTTGTCCTTGTACCTTTCCAGGATCTACAGCTTTATCAGACACGTGAGAGGGTGCATCCTTGCCCCGTCCTTTTAGTACCTGCCATGCAGAGTTCCTAAATTTGGCTAATCTATCATTAAACCTTCTAATACTGTCTGCTTTCACAGCCTCCTGTGGCAACAAAGTCTATCTCTGCTTGCCATCCAAAGAAACATTTTTATCTGTTTTGGGCTATCTCTCTCCCACTGCTTTTATCAAGTGGCCACCTCATTCTTGTGCTGCAGGATTTGCTGCATCGCAGTTTATCTATCGCTTTTGTGACTTTATAAACTGCAGTCCTGCCTTCCCTCTGTCCAAAATTGTGGGTCTCAGATTGTGGGTTTTTATTCTTTCAGGCCCTGAGCTCTGGGTGTGCAGCCAGCTTGGCTACCTGTGCCCTGCTTGTGAACATAGTGTGTGTAGGAGGAGTCCAACCCTATGGTGCTGGACACCTTTGGGGTCACAGGACTGCTGGTACTGAGTTTCCAATGTGATTTCTGTGGTGCTACCAAAGTCTGCCACCTTTTAGATCAGCAAAACACTAATGTTATTTTCCACCTCTCTAGAAGTTTTCATATGAAAATCTGAAATGTTTATATACATATTAATGAGCTCTACTTTAAACAAGGGTTGCAGTAAGAAAGAAAAAGAAACACGGTGTGTTTTGAAGTAGAAACTCCTAAAAATATACTGTACATTAAATGATATTTTGCACTGCCTCATTCTTTTTATGTAAACTATTAAATCTGATTTTATTACATTGTAGGTTAAATTTGCTTCAATCAAGGCATTGCTTGGGATGCTTTGGGATTTGAGGGTTTTTTTAACCATGATTTTTTGATTATAGTCTTAAAATCTGCAGAGAAACAGTGATTAAAATGTTATGTTCTGCATATGTCCCCCAAGTACACAGAGTTTTTACCACTTCTTAAAATAGGAAAGTGATGGCATTATTGTGAGAGGGCCTATATATAACCTCTATATAACCCATTTAATATAAAATTATAGTCAGTAGATGGAATTTGGGTCAGAGAGCACACTGATCCCTGTATTCTAAGTATTTTTAGGATTTCTGTTATGAATAGGATATCACCCATGTTGTGGTTCTTGAGGTACAATAACTAAATTTTCCAGCTGACCACCCAAATGCTTTGAGAATTTCTTCTTGAAGCTTGACTAAGTTCTTGTGTCAAATTCAAGATTTGTCCACATTTAAACATAATCCTCAATTTTAGTTGAAGTTACTCTTAAGAATATTTTTACCGTATAAAAATAATGGAATATCAATCCTAGAATTACTCTTATTATCCAGTGTCATGACATTGTAAAAGAGGTTACATGAAAAAGAAAGACACTCTCTGATCACAGTGTTACAAACTAACCTCTGAATTCAGTTTTTGAGAGAATAGATTTCTCTAACTCCAGAAATGTTCACAGTCGAGCATGGGAAATATATTGTGGTTTTGGTCTTTTTTCCTCTTAGCATAACAGAGCCAACAGGAATAGGCTGATAAAGGAGGGACACAGATACCACTGCAGTACTGCAATTCAAAATAAACCTGATAATAAAATTACTTTCTGCTATGGAGAGACCTTACCACATGACACTGCAGATACCTTTTCTTACGTACAGTTTTGGAAGACATCCATATTCTATGATTCGAGATATTCTACAGCTCTAAGTCTTAAAGTGGTATTCTCTCTTTCAAGTGTTCTCATAAATTTCTGGTGACTAGCCCGTTTTCAGCTGACTCTGTGGACATGTGGATGCATCTGTATTATGCAACTGGTCATGAAACAGAAAGCAAAGGTTATTTCAAGAAGAAATAACTGTTCCTTAGGATGCGTCTTTGTTTTCATCTCACTATGTTGTCCACAGATGCTACAGGTTTCCCTGTCTCTCCTTGTTTGATGGCTGCTTACACACTGCAATTTTATTCACTGATCTTCTCCAAATACTGCTCTGTTCTTGGTAGCTTATTTCTTTACCCAGTTCTGGAAGAGTCTTTTTACATGTGATTCCAGACTCTGAGCTGCACTAAATACAAATCACTTTTCTGCACTTTGGTTTATGAGAAAACACTTGTTTGTCCTAAGAAGAATTTTCTGCTTAAATATAGGTATTGAAGAGATGGCTCTCGCAAATTTTCAGGGGCACCGTTTGGGCTTGGGGGAGAGGAGGGATGGAGTAGGGCAGAAAGAAGTCAACTAAATTTTAAAACCTGTACTGCTTTTAAATTTCCCTGCTGGCTCAGTGCATTAGTTGGCATGTCACACCACATTTTCTGAGCTTCTTTGTATTATGTCACACAACATGACAGGGATAATCTTTCTGACAAATCACAGAAGCCAGTGTGTCAGTGGGGAAATAGGAAACTGACAAGTTTTCTGAACAGTCCCGTAAAAAAACTTAATAGATTTATGTAAAAAGCAGCTTTTTAGAAATTTAGAATTTAGAAATTCTCTTGCTGGAAGCCTTTTCTTCAAACAGACTTAAGAGTATGAATTAAAAAACGTTAAGAAAATAGATTAAAAAAATTGATGTGGGAGGGGCTCTGCATGATGCATGGGAAAAGCCTAGACTGGAATGGGGAAAAGGGGATCCAGCCCCAGTTTTCCCTTCCGCCCCCATCGCACAGTTGTCTGAGCTTTTCATTCCTTGCTCCTGCCCTGCAGTTTTACAGTCGTAAAGCTTCCCACTGGAAATTACCCTGACTCCTGGGTAGCTCAGGAGCAGCTTTTGTATGAGGAGAGCCAGGGAGCGTTTTGCCAGTTATACTAAAATAAATATCTGATACTTGCCCTGAAACAGAGGCAGACTGAATCAGTAGATCCTCTCTCCCACTCCAAAATCTCTTTCTGTCTTCGCACTAAATACTAATGAAATGTTTAGGCTTTCTCTCCCGGTAAAATGCTGATGCTGTTTGTGTATTTGTACTCATTATTTGTATTCGTTCATGGTTTGCCGTTTCTATTTCAAAGACTCACCTTTTGCCTCCTGAGTTTTTTATTTAGAAAGTGTCTCTATAATAGGGAGAAAAAGTGGTTTTGACAAAATGTCTTTGGTTCTTGGGTGGCACAACCCTGAAGCTGTTATAAAAAGAGAAAGGTATTGGAGGTGAACTTTCACATTTTGAAAAACCTTTGCTGTATATTGTACCTGGTCTCACTTTTGTCTTCTTTGTTTGTTTGTTTTCTGTGTGTGGTGTACACTTACAAACTAACCAAAGGAACACATATCTCTGCTCAGTCTGTGCAAATCTAGCTACAGCATTCTCACCCAGATTACATGGGCAGCCACAAATTTAGAAGTTTTGGGGGAACCTTTGTCCTGAAATACAAAGAAGGTCTTATGAGTAACTGGAATGGGTGGGAATTTGCATATGTAATGGGCTCTTTTTAATATTTTCAGTGGTTCTTTCCAAACAATAGGAAACAAACTCAGTAGGATTGGTGCTAAAATTATGTTATTATGTACAAACGTAAAACCTAGAACCACTGACAAACCATTGCTGTCACTGGTTTCTTGTAATTTTAAAATTTAAAAGAAGTCGAGTGATTGATAAAGCCCTCAGGCTGTTTAAAAACAAGGTTATGTTTCTCTTCTACAATTACTTCTAATAGTTTCTGTTTTCCATGCTCCTGGACAGCTAAAGCAGTAGCACTGCTTAGGGGCCTTTATGAACAATTTAAAAAACTTGTCTGTGGGTGGCATATCCCCACCTCACTTTCCATTATTCTTTAACATAAATGAAAGATATTATAGTAGCTCCATCTCTCAGGGCTGTGATTTATATTCTGTAAAATAAAAATTTTACAGTAGTTTGGGGTGCTACGGCAACAGCGATTACCACCCTAGCCTTAGAAGTTATGATCCCCAGGTTAGCCAGCACTTCCATCTCTCCTATTACGAAGCAATCATCTCTGGCAGAGGGGTCATCTCTGGTAAGCTGGAAGGGATATCTTAAGCTCTTGCAGATTTAGAGATTTATATATATATATATATATACACACACACACACATATATACATATATCATAGTGTCTGTGCAGAGTTCAGTTTATTTGTATGGGTAAGCAAAAGTTGTACTCTGTTGCAGTGCTGAAGCTTGAGAGGATGAACAGTTGTAAGATGTTTGTTTTTTTAGAACTTCTGTATGTGTTTGTACCCTTATTCTGCACTGTGAGGAGGTGGGGGATGAGAGGGAGACAGAAGTGCTGCAGGGTTCTTCTGGAACTCAGTGAGAAAGACCTGAAAACAAAGGGAGCAATAAAGCAGCTGGTTTAACAAGATAGAATAAGAAGAGGGACACAAATAGCAAGTAAATCTGTCATCCATTCAGGTGCTGGGAAATGCATTTTCATGCAGCATCAGATGGATCCTGGATGGACTTTCCCACAGTGTGCAGCAGAGAACGTGTTCATGGGGAGCTTCCTCCTCTCTCAAATACCCTTGTGCGTTCTCCGCAAACCTTCTTCAGAGAGATTGAATGTCATCTTTTAATAATATCCACTAGTCTGGCACAGGGCACCCTGACAGATTACCTTACAGCAGCTACACATGCCAACATACAGATTTCTCCAAGATAAAAGAACAGGTAGAGCAGGCATGGCCTAGTCAAGACCCTGAAGTCTTCTGCAGAGTTCTTAGTACAATCCTCTAGTGGATGTTAGTTACTGGTTTTCAAAACAGTGTTTTTAACTAGGGCCAGGTCGAACATGCATGGGGACGAGAGGCTGGAACCCTAGAGAAAAGAAGAAAATTACATTTTTCCTGGATTTTTCATGAGTGGTCACTCATAAAAAGCTGTATTTATGTGTTTTGCTGTATAGTTATGTAATTTGCCTACTGTAGTAACTCTTGATGACTGCAAAGCAGTTTCTGATGGAAACAGCTCAGGGATTTATCTTTGATCAGATAACTGCAAACAATGAGTCAGAGATGTATTTCTCTATTCCCAAATTTGTTTTCTGTGATGATAGAATCAATTGCATTTACTCATGCTGATTCTGAAACAGGAAAATAATTTGTTGAATGACTCTTGCTCATGCCATCAATATTTAACTGTTCCTACAAACTTTTAAAATAAACTTCTGTTCTTTTAGAAAGTTATTGCAATCTGTAATGCAAACACGATCAAATTTTGCACTTTTACAGAGGGGAAATTCAATAAGGTGTATGTGCAACATAGACTATATAAAAGTTCATCGTATTTTGGGCCAGAAGGATAATTCGGTGTAATGTCCTGTAGATGACTAGTTGTTAAACTTTAGTTATCTCAATTTTGAACCCAGGAGCTTGACTTAAATATATCCAGCAGACTAGGGTCTGCTATTAACTTCCTTAATTCCACTAGAAATCCCATATACATCTTCTGCAAGAGGAAAAATTAGTGTCTGAAATCACAATTTCCCTGCATTCCTGTAATTTGGTGTGTCCCTTATGTAAAATGGTTTCAGAAATGTATTATCCTCCCTCCAAGACATCGTGGTCGTGGGTTTTGCTTGTTGATATAAATTGCTCTCCATAAAAAGATTGCTTACAGTTGATTATGTGTGGTGCTTGCATTGGTAAAGAGAAGTTTATTTTTATTCATTTTTGTTATTTAATATTTAAGAGCACCATAAGCCTTTATATATGTCTGCAGCTATTACAAGAAGGCATAAAAGCCCTGTTTTTCTTCCTGTTGTTCAGTGGGGATGTTTTAGGAGTCGCTTCTAGTACACAAGCTGTTTCTTGACCTCTTGTGTTTCTCTTTGGCAGTCCAAGTCTGTGCAATTCTGTAGACTTTAGCTGAACTAAGATTTTTTCCAAGTCAACTTAAAAATCTGTGACAGCACCAGGCATCTGAAATTTATGTACTCACTTTCAGCGGTAGTGTTACATTCCCACACTGTTAACCATCCTGTTAACCCCTCTTGTACGTAAACATTAGTCAACATTGTGCTTTGAAAACTCCTGGCTGTGCTCTGTCAGGGTACACTGGGATATTTATGCAGCACTGTATGGAACTGCACAATTGTTCCAAGTGTGCTATGTCCATACAGTTCTATGATATGCTATTATAACTAACACTTTCCTGATTTGATTTTCATGACTTTTCTGTGTTTTTTGTAGAATCTTTGATAAAAAATATTTCTCCCAAAACTGAGATTTTGCATATTAATCCCTATTTATTTTTAGTACTCATTGTCTTTCCTACTTCATGACTGCTTTCATTTTCTTAGCCTTGACATGTAACCTTAAATTGGATAGGTTTTACTACAGCTATACCCAATAGTAACATGATATACTGAATATTGTGTTGAATTCATCTTTTTTTTTTCTTTCCTCTGAAGTGGGACAGTTTTTCTGGTGGTGATGTGACAGAAAAGTGTTAATAAATATCTCCCGTTTTACTGAACGCACAAATATGACAAAATCAGTGTGCTTTTTTGTATTATGGGATTCCATGAAGGATTTGGTGAACGATATTTGGCTGACAAATTTATAAAAACAACAGTCAAAGCTTAACTAGAATCTTAATACAGTTTTGGGGTTTTGAGATAAGGACCAGTTGGCTAAAAATTATCTCATAAAGGAAATATGTATATTTTCACTATTCAAAGTGCTTCTATCAGCTCTTAGTATCTCTGTAGACATCAGGAAGATCAGTTCAGTGTTTACATACGTGGTGTGTTGGTTCTATCCTTGGTGGTATGTACTCTTGACCTTCAGAATGTCCCAGATGAGGCGCTGTTAAGATCTCACACATGTATGTTTGAAATAGTAGTGTAGTTCAGATAAGAATGTACTGTTAGATATGAATCTTGTTTAGGAAGCATCTTCCTATGATTTATTGCTTTCCCTCCTTTTCTCTTGTTTTAAAGAAACCCTGGTTGATATTATTTCAGGGATACTTTTGCTGACTTTTACTTCTTTAAGGATATTAAACCCATGGGATCTGACTGGCTTAGCAGCTCATTCCACATTTGGCATGGTCTTTCTGCCTTCTCTTTAGAATTCTGTTATTTTCAGGCAAGTATGTGTACCTTACTTGCACTTTGCCAATTTGTGCTTTATTCCCCTTTTCACTCTGACAGTTGTATTCATGTAGTGAGATTTCTTGTTCATTCTCTTTTTAATGATCATGAATAATTGAACACACCCTTTGAATTTTTCTGATTTCCCATAAAAAAATATGTGAGGAAAAAATATTTTGCTGGATTTATTTTTTTTTAACAAAGTTATTTATAGTCAAAATTAAAGAGATTTCTTCTCTGTTTGTTCACTTTCATACTTGTTTTCCAAACTGTACAAAAGTCTGACTTCTCAATATTGCATGACAGTTGAGGCTGAATATACCTGATTACACTTGTTTTCATGTATCTGCAATATTAAATGTCATGAAAATTTGGCACTTAGGAAATTCAGTGCAGGCCTGTTTTCCATCGTGCTAACATAAACATTTTATTATTAGTGATTTGAAAGGTTTCAGGAATAAAATATATTGGGAAATTTCAGTGTCTGTGGACATGTATGTGTAACAAATGTCAGCATAATCCCACTGATTCTGGCTGGTTATGCCAAGTTGAATTCCTGTCATTAACATAGGAAATTTATTTCCATGTTTGCACAGATCCTGTATTGCAGAGATATCAGCAAAATAACAGGAATGTCACTGTCAGCTGGATGTCGGTGCTTTATAGCTTGGTGAAGATTGACATCAGAGCTGGCTGCAAAAATGGCGCTGTTGTGACATATTTGAAGATTTTGAAACTTTTCAAGTCAGCAGTGGAAAAAACCCCAAATCCTGTGTAGTTTCATGTAATAAGATTATACAAAATACTGGAATCTGAGCCATTTCTTTCCCATACAGATATTTCACTCATGTATTTTGAGCTTAAGCTCTCCTACTGTAACTTAAACCTATTTTTGTCGAAGTTTTTCTGAAGCTTCCACCAGTTATATTGGAAAACTACTAATTAAGCGTGAGTTTTGATTTGTTTGTTGGAAACCATAACTGATCAGTGCAGCTTCAAAAGCTGGACAGATTAACGGTGTTCTATCTTTCATCCCAATGGTAAAGCGAGCTAGAGCGGTGTTGCAGTGATGGGTAAGTCTATGTGGATGATTGGCAGTTATGATGCTACACTTTTTTTCCCTCTGCAGCTTTATTTAATACTTTTGCTTCCAAGCTATTTTTTTAGCATCATGCCAAAGACTTTGGAGCCATTTGCTGAAACCATGCATTTTAAAGGCTCTGACAGTCTAGGCACAAGGGCATATTCCTTGCACATGGCTTCTCTACTCTGACTGCTGGGTAATGCCTTTATGCATGAAATCACACTGTGCAGGTTTTATTTTGCAGATGTATACATTTACAGGACATTTCTATCACATCTTCAAACTGCAGGTAACAAGGAAAATAAAAAAGCAAGAGAACCATCTGGTATAAAGTTTAAAAACAGTCTAATTGGTTAGTTGCAAAAAAGAAACAGCAGGAAAAGTTGGAAGGATGGGATTATATGACGACAATACAGATACCTGCCTTGACGTGTCACATCTTGGAGATATGATTGGAAATCAAAGTTTTAAGCTCTTTTGTTTTTATTTTCTTGTTCTCAGATCTTTATCACACTGAAGCTTACTCTTCCCTGGCACTGCCTTCACAATTCCTGAGCTCTGAGCTGGGAAACAAAGTCCAGTTAAGAATATGACAACAAATAAAGGCTTTGGCTTCCCTACCCCTGAGTCACAAGGAAGGATGTTCAAGCGAAAAAATCTTTGTTGGGTTTCAAGTACAAAATTTCTTCAGAAAGCTGATAATGTTTTGGAGAAAAAGAGGGAAACTTTCCTGCATTTACCTGTTAAAGTAAGATAAAATACCAAGTTGGATGCTTTTGCTACTTTTTATTGTTTTTGTTGTCATAGTTTCTATATTGTGTCTTTGGTTAATTGGAAATGGTCTTTTACTGGAGATAATCATCCAAGAGAACATTTGAAAAAAGTTTTATGTGTGAGACAACAATGAAGTTATTTTGGTTGTTGTTGGTTAGGTTGTTTTGTTTGTTTTTTGCTGGAGTTTGTGGGGCTTTTTTTTGGTAATGAAAGAAGTTTTACTCATCTTTCTTCCCTAACTCAGGTATCTGCAAAAGCAGCCTTTTCGGAAAGACTTGCAAAACAAGCCTTCAACCAGGAACAGAAGGCTTGTGTAAAGGTGCATGATGGTAACATATTGCAATGTATTCTTCAAATCAGAAAACTGATAGGAAGGAAAATTTTAAGATGATTTAGTGGTAAAGGTGATTTTTTTGTTAAAGTCACTTTCTTAGCAAGGTATCATCGCTTAATTATTACAAAGATTTATTGCTGGAAAATCTAGTGACTGGTGAAATTAAAAACAAATCAAGAAAGCTGGGTATAAAGAATCATCTTTCACTTTGCCTTGAGCTCTGTATTTTTGTGCTGATACACTGATTAGTGTTCTCATTTGGTACAGCACTGAAAACAGTTCTGGCTAATTAATATAGTTAGTATTTACTGAGGATGCTTAAGCATCAGCAAGTTAAATTGAGTTGTTTATATTCAGTAACCATTGTTTTTTCACTGTTTCCATATTTCTCAATTGATGCAAAATTACGTCAAGGGCAACCGAGCACGGGAAGAAGGAACAGGAAGTCTCAGGACAGCGAGTTTGAAGTGCAGGAAACCATTACAGGCAAGACAAGTTGTATGACTTTGTAAATGGTCAGGAACATGCAGTGGCCACACTGATTTTATCAATGTCATTGGTATTGTGGTGTAATAATGTTGTGGTAAAACACACTGTGGGTTTAGTTAAACAACTGCCTTACTTTGTAAGCATAGAATTAAAGGTTCAGGAGACACAGGACTGGAGAAACACGCCTGGGAACGAGAAGATTACTAGAAGAGCACTTCAGGATGAGAGGCAACAATTAAAGGTGGGGAATCTGAGTAAATAGTCAATAACTTGCATAAATTGATCTGGTTTCCAGTCCTTTACTGTACTGAATTTTGTTTCGTGTTTGATGCCCATACTTTTTTTCTCAACTTCCTTGATGATCCATGGAGATACCTTCACCTCCAGTACTTGATATTTGATCTGTTTGTCTTGTACTTGACATTTGAAGTGTTTGGGGATTGGCACCAGGAGGTGCTGCTCTGTTATGACTAGACACTTGAGACACTTCAGAAAGTGAGAACAAACACACTTAGGAATAATTTAGAAAGTTATTTATTAGGGTTAAAAAGTTAATTATAATTTAAGTTAAAAAGTTATTTGTAACACTGTCTTTCCCCTCCAAACTTCAAACTAGCTGTAACATTACTGACAGATGAGAGGATAATTACGTGGTATTTCATGTGGTATTTGTTAAAGGAACCTAAGCTGCATGGGAAGCAACATCCACAGAGCAATCGTATGCTGGATGAGTAAACGAATAAAATATTATGCAACCAGGGTATTTTTGAATACTTCTTTTAATCATGTTTCCTTTGAAAAGTAATATGTAGGCAGCTTTTGTGGTATAAATACTATTTATTGTAAAATGTCTGCAAAGCAACTTAATGCAAAATTTTCAAGCACTGTTACTTGCAGGTATGTTAAGTCAGGCTCTTACAAGAAATTAATGCTTATCTATTGTTTCTTTGTCAGTGAGGCAGTCTCTGTGGGATGTTGGATCATTTTATTCTTTGTTCTATGTAAAAAAAGAAACTAAAAAAAGCAATAAATTATACTAACTTTCTTGTGCACAAGACAACAAGGTTTGAAGTGATGAAGAAGTTATTTGTCTAAACATTTACAGTGGGGAAAGAAAGGGAGGAAGGTTTGTACCTTTGCTGCAACTCGTTGACTCCAGAACTAGTATTATGTAGGCAGGATGATTATTTTGTTGCTAACATCAGGAGAAGACATGGCTTTGAAAGATCTTGCTCTGGGTGTTTGCCATGGTTCATGGAAATGACCTTGTTTTCTGCTCTGTGCGTAACCATGGAATACTCACGGTACTTGATTTTGAGCTCCTAGTGCGGGTTCTTGTGTCAGGCACAAGGTCGGGGCCCTTTGCTGTCAGTGAAGAAAATCTTCTTCCAACACAGCTTGAACAATACAAATCAGCTCTTCCACCAAACTAACAGCAGAATTGGGGAAGAGTAGTCTCTAGCTATGGTGTGTTTTTTTCCAGAGGTAATTTTACAGCAGCCTAGATCAGTATTGAAAATTTTATAATTCACAGTAGAAAAAGAGGAAAAGCTGGTGTTTTCATTTGCACAGTATAACCTGGAGAAGTACATTTTTACTTTGGCAATGGTTGCATTATCTGAAGTTGGTCCTGGATTTGTATTTTCTATACATTACTCCAAGAAGTATATCAGAAAATACACATTTCCTATGAGAGGGCCTTTTTTGTATGTTTTTGTTTAAGATGCTTTTTATGCTGAGTGCTTTTTAATACATTCTCTGCTTTAAATAGCTGTGTGTAAGGGGAGATAAAAATGAAGTTTCCTCCTGGAAATTCTGCTGTTATAAAAAGTCTGGGTTAGGAGCTGTTTTTTCTCTGAAATCCCCATCAGGTATCAGCTGTATTTATTGATATCTGCATCTGGCATGTCTAAATCAGAAGCTGGATCACATTTTAGTCAGGTTATTTTAAAATATCTCAGATCCTGATGAGCAAACAGGTTTTATTGTAAATTTTCTCACCAATGTCAACATTAATTTAGTGCTGCAGATCACTTTGTTTGTTTTTGTATAAGATCTATACTTTCTGCCCTTGACACTTCTAAAAATATGATTTGAAAAAGTCAAGAAACAATAAAAAAAAGAGATTTTAAAAAAAACCCTTTCTGTTGGTTTTGACAAAACACTTCGTGGAAATACAATTTCTATATTTGTGTTATGGGAAGCTGAGAGACTTACCCTGTTGCTTTTACTTGATCCTTCTTTTTACCATGAAAAATCAACACACTCTGTGCCAGGAGGCTTGTTCTCAACACTTAACTTGAGTGGGAAGTAGATGATGGTAAATGGAAGAGCAACATATGTGTGTGACAAAGCTTGTCTTGTCTTCTAACAGCAGCTATTTTTAAGGATGGGTAGAAGGTCTCATCCTCAATAGAGGAGGCTGCTGTTAGCACATGGCTTTTGCTGAATGGGGTGTTTGCTTTTGTTTTCAACCAGACAAGGGCAGTATTAATTAAAGACATTTTTTAGGCACACAGGCTTCATCTAAATTTTTCTGTGATGTGTTTTGTAGTGAAAAAAGGTGTTAAAAATGCTTGAAGACAAGTAATGAGCAAGCCTGTTTATCTGAATCTGCAGCTTTAGTTCCAGGGCTATGTCTAGCTGTGTGAATAAAGCTGGCTGTCTTGAAGGTCAAGCTGTGTGGAGAGTACCTGGAGAGTCGTTTGAGAGCACAGGAGAGAAATATCTGGGAAGCTGGGGTGGTTGCCCAGTGAGGGTGTCCCATCCCTGGAAGTGTTCAAGGCCAGGTTGGATAGGGCTCTGCGTAACCTGATCCAGTGAGTGGCATCCCTTCCCATGGCAGAGGGGTTGGAACTAGATGATCTTTAAGGTCCTTTTTAACCTAGATCATTCTGTGATTCTAAGCTTGCTGCTTTGCTTGGTGGCTCTTGTGTTTGCTATTAATCCTTGGAAAACCATTTTTTTTTTTTTTGAAGTTAAATACTTTGTTTAGTTATACTACTGCACATTCCTCCATCCAAATATGGGGTCCTAAATACCCAAACTGGTGCCAGGCATGAAAGGGACTGATTTTTGTAATGTTTGCTCTTGCCTTGCCACGGGGCAGTGAGGGGTGCTGTGGGTGTAGAAGACACCTCTGTGCACATCAGCCGCACAGTTCACAGATAATTGGAGGTTTGTGGGTACATAAACGTGTTGTGTGAGCCACGTAGACATATTGTGAAAGTGTGGCGCCATGGCTGACTGAGCATGGACCTGCAGCTCTGGAGAGAAGGCACTGGGGAAGCAGGACAGCCAGAAGGGGTGGAATACAGTAGGTATGGGAAGTAGATTAGGAAATAAAGTGAAACTAAGACTGGTTGGGAAACACAAAGAGGAAAAGAAGTAACTGAGAGGACAAATGGTGCGGAATTCCAAATGAATCATTGTTCATGGTGAAGTGATTTTGCCTGTTTCTGTGAAGGGCAGCATGAGGTTCCAAAGGCTTGTGCTAACCTGCAGCCCATTAGCTGAAGGTAATACATAAGACCTAGACAGCATTCTAACCTGAGAAAAAAGCAATGTATAACTGACTTGTTCTTCACTCCATCTGGTGTAATGCTGTATGCTAGTGTATCGCCCATAGATTTTTGCCTGTTTGTTCTTGAGTACAAAGTTTTGTATTTACACACGAACATGATGATCTGAAAAGAGCTATAAATATAGACTGAATTGTACAAGAAGTAAATCCTGAGAATATGACCAGGCAAGGATGAATTCTTTTAGAGCAATGCTTGATTTTATTGCAAATACTGGAAGAGGATAAGAAAAAAAAAGGAAAGAGAATGTGATAGGTGTGGAAGTTTGGAGTTAGAGTTGGTCATATTACTTTAAAAAATGGGTTTGCTCATGTTCCCATTTCAGGTTTTGTTTTTAGCTATGTAAGCACAAAAGTTTTCAGTAAAGAGATGTTTTTCAAGCTGGTTACCATGCTTTAGATGGGTTTGCCATCTTATCTTCAAGGGGAACCCCTTCTCAGGAAGTATTTGCAGTAGGTACTGAGTCATCTTCTGATTCAACCATCTTCCTGTTTACCCACTTAATGAGGGGGGGGCATGGAAAATAATCAGTGTTCTCAATGGAGCTTTGTTTGCTGTGTGTTTTCTCTACCTATTTCTCCATATAAGAAAAAGGCAGGTAGGTCTCAGTTTGGAAAGGTTACAAATTGCTGCTTTGCCAGCTTACCTGGAGGATATTTTGAGGTTTCAGCTGTTAGAATGAAAGGGAGCCACTCACGATCCTGCCTAAGAGATTGTTTATCACCATCTTGCTGAGCCCACATGGCTCTCTCTCTGTGGGACTGGATAAGACTGTGACAGATACTCAGTTTAGAGGGCAAGCTTCATATGTTTTAATACAAATTCTTCTCCTCCAGACAATAATCCTGACAGAACAATAGTCATGAGAGACAATTTCTATTGCAGGAGGAGAGGCATGAATAGGGAGAAGTTTTCCCAGATGTATTACAATCTTCTCTTGGTATGAGAGAGCCCAGAACCTGATGAACTCTTAATGCAGACACTCAAACAAAAATAGACAATTTCATCCAGCTTCAGAGGATCTGAAACACAAAAGTTTCCAGTCAAATATGGTTTTCAAGCTTGTTACCATGAGTGCAGGAAATGGACATATCTCTTCTGTAGTAGAACTTACTTTATATTGCTTATTGTTAATTATAGAAGAAGCACAGGAGCTGACTGTGGGCAAATAATCAGGAAGGGGGAAGTGGTATCAACAGCACATCAGAAGAGTGTTGTATCTTTAATTTTTCATTGTGTTCTATGTGAAATAAGGACAAACTTGCACACCTAAAAAAATAATCTCTCACTAAGGAGGACAAGAAGAAAAATCTGTCCCTTTATCCTTACAAAGCTGCTATATATTTTATTGGACAGTGTTTACATTCACAGATAGAGCACCAGAAAAAGTCAGTGAATAAGGAAGACAAATATCAGTGAACTTCTTGAGAGTCCCTTCTCTTTTATACTGGATGTTTGAAAGGCTTTTTATATAGGGTAACTCTGTTTTAGTACTGAAACAGCGCAGTGCCTCAGACAACATCTGTAACTGAACAAACCTGCAGGCTACTGGAAATAGTTCTGTTGTGTACAGAGAGAGTAAGGGACAGATTTCAGTAAAATATTCAAGAAGTGGCAGGCATAATATTTTGCCATGTTCTGTGAAAGCACAAAATAGTTCCCTGCAGAGATGGAGAAAGAGATGAAGGGAAATCCACAAAACTGATTATGCTGAAACCAGCGCTGCAAAAGCATGCTTGAAAGGACAAGGGGTAGGTATGAGAGGAAGTCTGTGTGTACCCCACTTCTATGCTAAAACGGTGAAGGCCCAATCTCAGGAGCTTTGGGTGACTGAATTTGTTATCTATTTTCATTCTCTCCTGGTGTCCCTAACCACACGTGGCAGAGGCATTTTGCAAAGTTGAAGCTATTCTCAAATGTTCTAAGGTCCAGGCCTGAGCTGCTTTCCTACTGTTTGCCATGGTGTTTACCTTTCCTCACAAACAAGCATGACACATTTGAGGGGTGGAAATACACAGTCTGTGTTATTTAGTGCTGTGCTCATCTTGCTGTATCTGGCTTGGCTTTTTCCCTAAAGCTTCTCTGTATTCTTAACATTTGGAATAAACTAAACCCTTGTATTAAACAGATGGTTTTAACAAGTAGAAAGTATTAAAGATACTCATTCCTTCAGCATTTTGGTGATTTTTTTCCTTCAGTTATTTTTTAAGGATGTGAATTGAACAAACATGGTTTATTCTGTGCAGTGCTTATTTATAATCAGCTTCCTGATCCCTACGGACAGGTGCACTATTCTCTGGGTAAAACACTGACTGGATGTCTGAGCCCAGAGAATGGATGAAGTTACATCTACCTGGTAGCTGGTCAGAAGTGATGTTCCCCAGGGCTCAGTGTTGGGGGCAGTTCTGTATCACAGTGTGTCTTAATCAACTGTCTGCATTCTCAGCATTACAAAAATCAAAGGAGAGAGCCTGTGCATTGTATGCACACAGGAGTTTGACAGTAATTCATTTGTCCCTGAAAATACATATATTTTAGTTGCATTGTGAATTTCTAGTCTTTATTTTATTCTCAGTGTTTGTCTACCACTGACCTGTCCTCCCCTGTTCTTCCATGGCTCACTGCTATCATTCTCACATTTCTCAGGCTCTTGATGAAAATGTAACACTTAAGGTTAAAAAAGGAACTCTTTCTTGTTTCATTAGGATCTTTTTAGTTTGCCCCATTTACTGGTTGAGGGTGACTTTTGTCCTTCAGGTTACTCTTCTCTTCCTTTCATGACAGGCTTTCCTTCCTCTAAAAGGCATTTTTGTGTCACAACTGGATTCTGCAGACTTTAGCTTCAAAACTGTAGTAAGGCATTTTGACATCCAGAGTGCCATTCTGTTCTCTGCCTCATGAGAAGCCTTTTCCTGCCAATGTGTTGGACCAGCTGCCCCTGTCCCAGAGTACTAGCAGTCAGTTTGCCTTCATTTGGCCCTGCCTCGCTCTCTGCTCAATTCAGTATTTTATCCCTTGATTAAATGCAATTATTTATTGTTGTGAGTTATGTGGTGAGATAAATTTTACATTGTGTAGAAAGTGCAAAGAAGAAGAGACTTCAAGCCTTCTACAAGTGAAACATGTCAGGCTTGTAGATGACAGTCTTGATAAAACTGTTTGGGGAGGAAGAAGTGCTGATTGAACTGTCAAAAATGGTTTTTTCTGTTTTGTTTGACTTGGTTTTGGTTTTGTTGCTACTAAACCAGAACTGATTAGGGTGATGACACTTCTTTTTCAGTGTGATTTGACGAATGTGTAAGTATTTCCAGTACTAGGTCAGGTCAGCTGTGATTGTGTAGACACAGTGAGTGGCTTGAAAATTCTTGAAAAGCTCCAAAAATGGGGTTTCCTCAACCTGTGCAGTAGACCTAAGTAGGAAGGAAGGAGCAGAGAGCAAACCACTCTGAACAGTAGGGCTGAAGTACCTTAATAAAGCTGGTTTATTGCTGCTACAGTTACTGGTGCTAACAACTGCCATCTTTGCAATGGCACAGCACGACTTTCAGCTTCGTGATTCACAACCTTTTTACTGGGAGAATGTCCCATTCCACTGTAAAAGAGGGAGTCAGGGAGGATTCTTTTTGATAGATTTTTCAGACAAAAATAAAGCGCAAATGCGGCAACGTTATATCTGGGAACCGTTTATTGATAGAAAAGGGTAAGTGTTCCTGACGAAGGGGGTAGAAAAGAGAGTAGAGAGAGAAAAGAGACATAAACAGAAAGAAATAGAAGACAGGGACAGTGTAACCACAGGAACTCTGGGCGCTTTGCTGGCATCAGCTCATGCGTGTCCCTTCTGCCGGCAGAGAACCGGCTGGGTACAAGCGGCAGCGGCTGTGGGCTCGGCCGGGTGCAGGCAGGCTCGTGCTGCTGTACAGCTCTTACAGGAATAACACATGTTGAGGCATAAATAAAAATCAGATTGGTGCCTCTCAGAGGAGTAAACTAGAGAGATACGTCTGCAGTGTTTCCTCTGTACTGGTTTTAGGACTCGCATAATGTCTTTCCATTTTTTAATATCCACCTTTGTTTGCAGCCATTGGGTTGCTGGTTATAATCCTTTTATTTTCTTTTATCAGTGCTGCTAAGTCACTTGTCATTCAAACAATGTAAGTGTGAACTGGTTCATCAGCATCTCTCTCACTAAACACAATTCCATTGACACCCAGTGAGCTCTGGGGTGACAGCATTCTTGAAGGAAAAAAAAACCAGAAAGCAGCCCTGTGTCTTGTTTAAATTAAACAAAGATGCCGTAATCCAGTATAATACCCAACTTCTCATCAAAACTGGAGAGGCTAAGCATTCCTGCTACTGAAAAAAAATGAACAACTGAGCATCAGCACAGCCAAGGCAGACAGCAAGTATTCAAACTCCAGTGCAAAATTGTTAACAAAAAAATATTCAATTATCATAAACCCATTTGTCTCACTGAGACAATTATGTCTGAAGACTTGTGCAGCACAGAAAATACACAGGTAAGAGTCCAACACAAAACTCATAGAATGACAAATTTCGTCTTGACTCCAAAAGAGAGATTTTGTTATTTTGGGTTTCTTCTAGAGCTGGGTGTTAGAAGTCAAGCAAAGCTGTTGCATGAATAACAGAATTAACATCCCTAGGTGGTCTATGGATTTGTTCCTCATCCAGTTTTCCTTCCTTGTCCCCGGTGTAGCCCTTCTACCTGATATATTTGGCTGAGGAGAAACCACAGCACACATATACAGCTGCATACTAACCACAACGTGCTGACTTAATGTCTGAGGGTTGTCACTCAATTACACAAGGACCTGTGTTATAAATTATTCTTTAATGATCTCAGCTATCTGTTTTTTTAATGAAACCTTTAAGAATTTAATTAAGGTGTTTAAGGCAGCTCCCTTTGTGAAACGTATTCAAATGTGGCAAATATATTCAAAGGATAGAGGGGAGTGCAGTCTCTCATCATAGAGTCAATCTGAATGACAGAACGTCTTACAAACCTTCATTTATGCATCATGCTGAAGTGTGCTCTTGCATGCTAAAACTGTGCTGCCAGGTCTTTGGGTAATTAATGGTGCCACATCCTTTGAGGGCTTGGTAACCTCACAAAAGTGCACTTACCAACACCAAAGGGAAGAACTGAAATAAAGGAAGAGCACCAGCTGATCTCCAAAACTGAAAAAAACTATCTGCCTAATTAATAAAAGACTGTTAAAAGAGACAATCAAGGGCAAATCTGCCATATAACAAACTGATTTTTCATACACAAAGATTTATTTTAATGTTCTGTCCGACTAAATGGAATAGTTTGGGTTTGGACTAATTTGAATTTTCAGTTGTAATCCATAGTATGCATTTGCTAGCTTTAATGGACAGTAGGAACTGTGAGGTAGATAATTGAAACATTGTACAGACTTACTGCCTTACATAAAAAGAAATATTAAATGTTTACTGCCAACCAGTCACATCTTTCTGTAATGTAAAATATTTGTATTAGTTCCTTAAGTCTGCTTGTTGCAATTTGAAAAACACAGTTTTAGTGTTTAGTGGTTTTAGATGTTCAATACATTGGCTGCAATTGGTTACTTTCTTTCTGTCAACTTAACTGTGTAGAGGAAGATGTAGAAGACAAGTACTAAGAAAAGATGTGTGAGGCATGCAATTCGAACACAATAGGAAAAACACAGTCATGATTTTCCCTTAAAAGTAAGCTAGTGACATGCTTAGCCATGGTCTGGAGTCTGATACTGCATTTTAGAAGTGTGGTGTGTTTCTCTAGCTGTTTGTACTTTGAGTAGCTGCAAAATACTTGGTGATGGACACACACTCAAAATAACAGTGACTTGATACAGTGAGACATGACCAGACTTTAATGGAAAATGAACACAGTAAACAGTCATCACTATAAAGACTCCTCCTTCACTTTGAGGCTATGTCATGTAACCTGTCTAGGGCCTCATGATTAAAATATATATCCTTGTAGTAGGAGAAATGTCAGTAAGTAATGGTTTGTGCATACTTTGAAATTGCACGGTTTGATTTCAAGCAAAAAACCCCAATGCTGCTCACCTCAACTCTCCCCAGCTGAAGTGCTTTTCTTTAAGGAGAGATATATAATCCATGGAATTGTTTTCACAACAATTTTGAGTCATACACTTAAGTTTATATAACATCCTGTTTAAATAGCTCATCCCTCATCAGAATAATAATTTTCAGTTCGATGTGAACAATTGAGCAATTTCAAATTCTCAATTGCTTGCAATGTCACTTTTTAGGCTTCTTTGTTCTATTTTTCTATTTTTCTAAATGTATCATATTCTGATTTCCATGGCTTAGTTCTAGTTTCTCTGTTTTCTCTAGTTACAATTCAGGCATTTTTTACTGTCTTTTTGAAAGCAATATAATCAATTCAATGTAGTATTAAAATATTTCACTCTATAATTAACTTCAGATCTTTCAATACTTGCTTCTTATATGAAGTACAAAGATATTTTCGTTATTAAGTCAATAAATTAAAATGCTACAGAGCTTAATGAAATTTTAATGAAATGCTGTTTTATCACACTATGGTGTTTTCTGCCATTCTCAGTTTTGAAATGGGTAAATGTAACTCTTATATTTCCTAAATATCTTTGTGGAATGTAAGGAATAAATACAAGCTGCATTAATGATTACTGGTTACTGATCATTCCTTGTATAAACACATTAGAGCAATATTATTTTTAATTTTTATTCACATTATTTTAAACTGGAACACCTGTTTTATTTCTTTTAAAAAAACCCATAATGTTGGAATTAGATTCACCACTTAGTGTGTTCTTTTGCAGTTGATCATTTTCCTTTTTTCTTTCTTTACTATTTCTTTACTATTTAGTTCATTGACTAAAAAGCAAAACAAAAAAACCCAAAACAACAAAAAGCTACAACCCAGAATCAAAACAAAACCCATCAGGAAGTGGATTAAGAGGTGACATATCTGAAGCAGTTGTCAGATGTCATTTGATTTGCTGATATGTGGTACATAAAGGACCTTTCCTTTCCTTCCATAACCCTGTAATAATAGAAATGTGCAGGAGTCTCATAAAGCAGTGAAGGGGAGGAATGAAATGAAGGGCTCAATAGTACAGGTTACGAAAAGGAAGATGATTTATATGAATTGATTTATTTTCTGCAGAGTTTGTGAATGACCTCACTAGGTAGCATGGGTTGGTTTTTTTTTAATAAAATGTTATTTCTAGCATCTTATTTCCTCTTCCTGAGGTGTTTTTTCAGTATTTTATCACCACACAATTTTTGCGCTTTTCACATTTCAAAAAATAAATCTGTAAGTTAAGAAAGAAGGATAAAACAAAGAAGAAAAGTGGTAAAGTACTGGGCAGAAGGAGAATATTTCCTTTTTAACGGACTATGAAATCCATAATTTCCAAGACAGTTTTTGAAGTTGGCCCCACCTCCACCCTTTTTCTTTTCTTTTTTTCCTTTTGTCTAAATCCAAGCTTCCTCTATACAGCCACATTTGATAAGACTGCAGGTTCTTTCTTTTGGCGTAGAAGGGGATATAAAGTTCTGTTGCCAAGGGAGGGATTCTTGCTTTCAGTTTTAAACCTTCATAATTCCCACCCCCACCCCCTTTACACCCCTGCAAATTGTGCAGAATAATTCAGATATGTTTTCAAAAGGGTTGAAGGTGGATTTGGGATTTAATTTAACTTTTCCTCACAACTGCGTTATGAAAGCATGAATAATAAATGAGTTGTGCCAGCCTACTCAGTACTGCATATGAGGAAAGGCAGTCCTTTCTACAGAAGCTACTAGTTAAAAAACTGTCAGCTAAACAACTTGGATTTCAGCCTTGTGATTTTTGAACATGATTGCTGATAGCTGAATCCTGATTTATCAAACTGGTAGTTGCACTGGTAATTGAATGGATCTGAAGTGAGACCAAGAGCACATCCAAGGTATGTTGAACTATTCATGAAAACTTGGTCCTCTGCAAAAGTTATTCTTTTCCTAATCAAAGTTAGAAAATAAGTAACAGCTTGTCATCCACCCCATCAGTTTTGTATTTAAAGATTTGATCTTAGATTGAGGCCCAGCTAGTCACCATGGTCACATGAATTAATAACTGAGTATTTCTGATCATACACATAGATGTGGTGCTGCAGGACACGTTTAGTGGTGGATTTGGCAGTGGTAGGTTAACAGGTGGAGTCAAGGATCTCGGAACTTTTTTCCAACCTAAATGACTCTATGAATCTGTGACTACTGAGTAAGTGTATTTAGGGTAGTCACTTAAGCGTAGGAAGTGGAACAACTTAGCAACTGTCACAGAAAGGCACACGACCAAGAACAGAGAAAGGGAATAGTTGAAGGATGTATAAAGGCGGAGTGAGATTGCAGAGGAGGTAATATTAAGCAGTGTATGTATGAAAAATGAGAGTGAAAAGGTATTTTGGAGTGCACAGTTCAAAAGAATATTTAGAGCTGTTGTAGGAGCTCATGAGTGAGCCAGGAGGAATGTGATTGGAGGATGGCCTTCAGCACCAATGTTTTGAATGAGCTGTGAGAAAAAAAAGATTAAAGCAGATAGACAGCATGCAAGAAAGGAGTAATTTAATAAGGACGGGATTAGTCTTGAGCTCTTTTCTGTCAGGAAGTTGCACATGTAGCTTAGCTTAATTTGCCTGGACTCCCTCAGTGTGCAATGCAACTCTAAGGAACAATTAATGCTATTTTTTTAAACACCTCTCTTAAAATGAAGCTGCTTGCCTTTTGGGAGTGACTGTTTTCTCTTTTTCAAGAAGGATGTCCTAGGTGGTGGCCTCACATGAACTTCCTAGCCTCTAGGTAACGGTAGCTAAGAGCTTCTCATCCTAAAGAAAGGTTAAGAAGTAGAAGAGTGCCAAAAAATTACAGGGACATGGGAGTGTTGATGAGCTTCCTAATTGCCAGAAACTCAAGTTTAGTTCCCTGTATTCCCAGCTTACGATTGGCTGGACACAAAAGTATCTATATTTCTGGCCACAGGAAGACCAAGTTAAACTGTAACTCCAAAGGCAGAGCTAATTATGATATAACCTGAAGCATGCTCCTTTCTCAGAGGGTATCCATGGCTTTTGACAGGATTAGGCATCCTTGCCTTAGTTCATCTGAAGAGTCTGTCTCGACATTCAAGAACTGGTCTTTGTGCGTTTTTGAGTAGCTAAGATCTCACTGCTATTCATGGCAGTTCTTCCAATGGAAAAAAAACCCACTATTTATTGATTAGCTGCATATCACCTGACTCTAAGGTTCTCTTTCAAAGCAAATAACTAGAAGCCATAAAAGTTGTAAGTAATCCACAGATATTTCGTGCCATTCAGTGAACTAATCTCCATGAAAAATGAAAATGGAACTTTATCTAAAACTTAGAGAAATATACTATATATTTAATTAAGTTTTCCACATACTGCATTTTCTCTACTTCTATTTAAAATGTCTTTTTGGGAGGATTATATTCCCTGGGTTGTTTTAAATCTCTAGGGTTTTTTATTCTGGAGTGTAAAACATTACATTTATCACATCTTCTCCCCCCCACCCCTTCAAATGGCAATTGTTCTTTCATAATTTTAGGGATTTTTTTAATGTCACTATCACACTGAGTAATAAAAGATTAAACTACTCTGCAGCAAATTTGTATTCAATGTGCATAGTTGAATTAATGAGAAAATACACTGAGAAACTTCTTGAAAGATCTGAGAGCTGGAAGGAGGTAAGTTTTTCCTTATGTTCTGGGAGAAAAATTTCTCTGTAGCCCTTCTTTAAAATCCAGCTGGCTTTGTGTGCAGAGATAAGAATTGATATATTTTTTTCTGAGCATTTTCTCCTGGACATTCAAAACGACATGGGATAAGGAACACGGCTTGACTAAACCTCCATTTTCAGTTTTCATCTGGGATAATTGAATGATATTGTGTAACAGAATGATGTTATTACTCTTTACTTGAGCTTTTATTTTTTTGGAAGGGGCTGTTCTAGTCCTTTCCCATTCAATTGGTTCCCATCCCATCACAGGACTACTGCTGTTTTCCCTCAATGATACTACATTTCCATACGTAAACAAGAATTTCAAAAATTGTCATATGTTCTGCATATGAGGAGTTATGACCTCCAGATTTCAGATCCCCTAGGAATTTCCCTCTAAGTCCATTACCTTCTGTATTATTGGAAAGTTTTATCCCATGAGCAACTTCTACACGGAAATATATTATCACATAAGTAAGTAAATGACAGGTTAATTAAGCCTAGTTGAAGTCAATAGGAATTCTCCTCCACTTGTCTTTGCAGATGCTAAAGGGTAGGTCATTTTTATTTGCGAGCAAAGACTAGAAATCAAAAGCAAACATTCATAAAACATACTTGGGAGTTTGTTCTGGTTTTGTATCAAACGCTTGTCAGTTCCATGCTATACTCTGTCAGAATAACAGTATTTCATACAAAGTGATAATTCACAGCCAATCAAAATATTTGTCCTTTAATGTAAAACAAGAAATATAAGAATTTTTTAAAATGTGTTCTGAATATTCAGGATTGCACGAGCTAATAAATGTAAAAATATATTTTTGAAGAGACACATTCATTTACAAGATTTAGAAAATTCCACACTGAGACATGGTGGGTCTTACAAAATTCTTCTAAAAGATTAGTTTAAAGCTGTTTTCAGCTCAAAAGCAAGTTGATGTTCTTTGTGCCACTTTTTATAAAATTTTTGCAGCAAACTATTATGCATATATTCATCCTTGTATTTTTCTAGATCAATATTATTTTTTGTTTATATCATATCTGTGGTTTTAGTATTAACCTACTTGGTATGTTGGGAAGTTAATCTCTGAAGGACACTGAATTTTAAAGCCTTCCAAGACTGTTGATTATTTAGACAGTAGGAAAAAAAATAATTAGATACAAATCAATTCTTCTGTATTCTTGAATCAAAGTTCTGTTGTAAGTAAAATATTTTCTTCACAATATGAGGAAGAAGAAAACCAGACTCACAGACTCTAAAGGAAATAATTGTCTAGAACATGACTTCATTAAACAATAAGCACAAAAGATTTTTCTCCGGGCAAATTTGGGCACATTTCACATCAGAAAAATCAGAATTTTTGTTTTTTTAACATAAAGCTCTGAGGCTCCATAGATCTTGCCTTTTTCCCATTTATCCAGCTGAGTATGTGGACTTAGGCTTTCTGTATTAACTGTTTGTACCTTTTCTGTATTAACAGGTTTGTACCTGTTTCTGACTTTTTATATTATCTGGTAAGGTAGATCTTGATTTTTGTTGTTGTGTTAAGAAAATGCTGAACTTCACAAATTTAATTTGGAGGTTTCCTCTTAGGTCTTGAGACTTGTGTGCTTTTCTGACCTTGTATTTAAACTTATGTCTTTAAGCACAACTTTTGGCCTCATTTGAAATGCATTTGGATATCCAGATTTAAAAAAAAAGCAAACCCAATGCCAAAACCATTATGTATTTTTAACATGCCATTTTCAAAATACTGTAGAAACAGTACCCTATTCCTGTTGTTCAGCCAGGCTAATTAGGAGAGATGTGTTAAATTAAAGTTTCCTGCATAGAATTCTGGAGTGCAAATTGTTTAGAGCTGCCTCTGTTTTAAAGGTAGGAGTAGCTCACCCTCTGTGGCACTTAGCCTGGCATGTTTAGACTCGGTACTGAGACAGAGTGTGTTACTATATGTGTAACACATATAGTGGGAGCTGGCTGAAGTACTTAAAAGATATCTCATGTCAGCTCACCTACAAAACTGCTTATTAAGCAAGAAAAGCCAATCAGTCCAGTTAATTAAATGGTGAACTATTTTATTAATAGCTCAGAGTGAGACTCAAGTGAGAAAAAGTAATAAAACAGCAGCTGGAGGAATTACTTGCTCTTTGTGGCACTTTTAAAAGTTTGTGTAATTGGAATATTTAATCAGAAATTGGAGGTGGCAGTTGCAGATTTGATTAAGTGATGGAATGAATAGGAGATAGAAATTCATAGAAAGACACTTCAGGTGATGGATTGCAGGTTTTTGCTGCAGTGCATGAGCACCTTCTGCATGTTTAGTAATCTGAAATGAAGCAGTAGCAGAAAACTAGGAAGTGAGTAATGAAGAATAAAATAGATCAGTGTAAGAATTATGAATACCAGTGTTTACTAGATTTGCATATTGCATGAGTATATGCATTTGTGTATGCAGAAACACACATTTGCGTTACATATGTATAAAATAATTTAAGACCCATAGAAGTGTAAATAGCTGTCAATGGCTGTTTCATAAAACTATTGACTCCTGTTCTAAGAGCTTTTTTCTTGTATGAAGTCACATAAAGGGTTTGGTTGTATGATCAGTGAAATGCTGAGAAAAATTAAATATTTTCTTGTTGAGGTGCTACAGAAGCTGCCACCAGCTGGTGAAACACTTGCAGATTACAAATAGCACATCAGATGTGGCAAACCCACCTACCCCCACCCCTGTTATTTCAGTGTTCTCAGCATCTATTCCTTTTTAGTATTAGGTTGGAGTTTAAATGTAAATACATTTATGTTTTTAAATAATGAAAATGAATGTGCCTTGAATATTACTGGAAATCTGCTGAGGACAATGAAAATAATGCTATTAACTTCAGTAAACACTTAGGTCATGCTTTGCATTAAGAAACACTAAAAATGGAGTCTAAGTCAGCTCATATTTATTGAACTAATTCCTAATGCTGCTACATTTATTGAGAAATACAGTCTTGCTCAAGATATATCCCAGGAAAATTTCAGTCTTCAGTAAGAGTTTTGTAATTTCATACTGCATTTCTACACTACACATGAACGCAATAAAATGGTCCAAAAGCAGATTCTACATTCATAACCACAGTCTGGAGAATGTTAGTGTATCTCCCTGACATGTTATTTAAAACATCTAAAGTAATCTAATACCTTTAGATGCAGTTTGCAGCAAGCAAATTAATTTTATCATATGATATGTATGCAAGCATATTTGTTCTAAACCTCCTCTGGCGCAGCTTGAAGCCTTTTCCTCTCCTCCTGTCACTTGTTGCCTGGGAGAAGAGGCTGATCCCACCTAGCTACAACCTTCTTTCAGGTACTTTTAGAGAGCAAAGGTTCCCCCCGAGTCTTCTTTTCTCCAGCTAAACAACCCCAGATCCCTCCACTGCTCCTCATAGGACGTGTGCTGCAGACCCTTCACCAGCTTTGTCGCCCAGATCAGATTTCAGAATATTGGGCAGCCTTGTCACTGTCGCCCATCAGCTGTCACATGCACTATATTGATATCCATGGCTCCATTTGTTCTCTACTTCTTTTTTTTTTTTAATTACTGTAAAAATAAAGTGTTGTGTTATTTGACAGATGAACCTGTGGCAAAGCATCACCTCATTTGCAGCGTAATTCTACATCTAGTTCTGAATACTGTTGAAGCACTCACATTGAGATCATGGTGAATTTCTACCATATGGAAATCTGCACTTGATTAAATTAGCATTTTCTTGACAACTCTACAACTTTCAGGTTTTGTGACTGCTACTTCTGATAAATGCTTTCCTCTTGAGAGAGCAAGAAGTACTTTTAGAATGCTGCATGTGGATGCTTCTGTGCCAAAAGAAACATGTGGCACACGTTCAAAGCAGTTGTATCCCACTCTGAATAGATCTGTTTTACTTACCATCAGATTTACCCTGAGTTAAATATAGCTGTTGTTACATACTTTTGGTAATTATATACATAGAGAATGGGCTGATTAGGTTCAACAGAACTTTTATTTTCATTTTGGTGTCCAGCATGCAATAATGGCTTGTCCAAGTGTTGTGCTTTAACTCCAGACAGCAACAAAGCCCCACTCGGAGACTCACTCGCTCTGCACCCTTATGAGGAGAGAATGGGAGAGAGTGAGAGAACTGGAAGAGTAAAAGAGAGAAAACTGATGAGCTAGGATAAAGGCAGTTTAATAAGGGGAGGAAAAGCCATGCATGCAAGCAAAACAGAACAAAAAATTAATTAATTGCTTCCCAAGAGCAGGCAGGTGTTCAACCATCTCCTGGAAAGCAGGGCTCCCTCACATGTAACAGTGACTTGGGAAGACAGCACCATCACTCCAAATATCCCCCCCTTCCTCCTTCTCCCCCCAGATTTATATGCTGAGCATGGTGCCGTATGCTGTGGAATGTCCCTAGAATCAGCTGTCCCAGCTGTTTCCCCCCCGACCCCCTGCGCACTCCCAGGTTCCTCGCTGGTAGGGTGGAGTGAGAGGTGCAAAAGTCCTTGGCTCTGTGTAAGCGCTGCTCAGCAATAACACATCCCTGCGTTATTAACACTGTTTCCAGCACAAGTCCAAACCATGGCCCCTACTTGCTGCTGCGAAGAAAATTGACTCTACCCCAGCCAAAACCAGCACAACAACCATGTGCTGACCGCAGTGAACAGCCCTGAACAAATGTTATGGTGCGAAGTGGAAGTCAAGGATTAAGTGGTAGCTTCTTGCTTATTGTTGGCCTTTTGTTCTGCAACTAATAATATTAAAAAAACATTTTCTGTTGGTGTGTTCAGGATATGAATTTGGTTAACAAGCTCACTCTAGATAAGATTAAAAAATGGTAAATTACTATTACGTGTTGTTTCAGGGTATTGTTTTAAATTATGGTGCATACACCAAGGAGATAATTCAAAGACAAGTTCTTCTCGCTGTTGGTGGGTTCCAGCTGATGCCTTTTCCTGGTCTTAAAAATCAAGAGCCAAAGATGGTTAAGAGGCAAAAAGGGTTTTACCTCAGTATTTATTTAAGTATCCTCAGGTGTGCTGAAATGATGAGGTGGAGCCTATGGAGTTAGTCTAGATAACACAGAATTCAGGGGTAAGGTTTTTTGTGGACTTTAGCAGATTTTGAGGCAGGCTTCAAGGCAGTTACAGGTGGCTGTGCTTGCTCAATTATCCCTCTTTTTAAAGAGTACGTGATCCCTCTCACTGCCCTTTGTTAGTTTCAATGACCAGCATTTCTGTAGGAGAGGGAGGTTTCGTTTCTCCCTTTCAGCAAACAGATGTGTGTGTTGCCAATTTTTTGCATTTAGCTTGTAATTTTAGTTCATTTCATTGCTTCACAGAATTTTATTTGTGTTTATTTACATTTATATGAAGTCCTAGATCAAGCTGCTAATAGATTATTAGTTCCTTATCTCTTGTTAAAGGAGGCAGTCTCCTCCAAAAGATTGCTTGCAATACTAGAAATTCAATCTGCAAAGTAATTAAGTGCTGAAGTTCTGGGGGCTTTTTTTCAGTGTTTCGTGTTTTCTCATATATAGCTGTCTCATAGCTTCTGAATTTTTAAAAATGGTAGAAAAGGGTATTACAGTCTGCTGCCTATTTTTATGATGTCTGAAGTACACTCTAAGAGGAGGTTTATTTGTGTTTTTCAAAAGTAATGGGAAGAAGTAACTGATAGAAGTTTCATGTTGAGTTAATGACTCAAAAACTACTCAGTCATCAGATTTCCTCCACTGATAAAAATGGCATAAAGAGTTGTAAAATGGAATTTACAAGATGGGACTACAAGAAATTGTGTACTGCATTTGTAATATTATATGGTCACATTATTAGCCTCTTTTTATAAAATGTCTACATTTTAAAAATTAAAAGAAAACATGATAAATCTGTTGTTTATTTACAATATAAATTTACGTCTGCTTCCTCCTGAAACTGTGTTAATATCAGTAATTTTAAGATTATTCCCTTGTTATGAGTCACACATTTATTTTTGTCTTTATAAGTTTATTTGGCTTTACTACATATTTAGCATAGAAGGAAATACTATTTAACCTTTCCTAACACCAAGTGTGTTCTTGACCATTGTTGTCTTGTTTGCAGTTTGAATAAGGAAGGGATAAACTAATACTTGATGGTAACAGCTCTGGATTGGTTAAAGAAGGAATGCTGAAATGCAGCTTCCTATGCTAAAATGTTTCCAGCCACATGCAATCATTGTGATTATTGCTGCAATAAGGTTAAAAGAAGTCACAGGATTTCAGAGTGGGTGTGTTTTGGGTTTTTTAACTCTAGGAGAGCAATCTAAATGCAAATTATATACCTGAATGAAATCCAAGAAGTCAGTATGAATGAGGCTTGAGAGGAAATAAAGTCAGTGGCAATGACACTTGGCAAGTTAGTCTGTCATGCACTTGGAATGTGAAAGCATATTATTTTTTTCTCAATTCATCCTACACTTGTAATAGAATAAAATCAGCTTTAATGTGTTGATCATCTAAAGTTGTATAGTTGCATGATGGGTGAACCAGTCTGAACTCAAATCAGAAAGAGGTCTGCTGTGATGCTGATATGTTATAGTTCTGAGTCTGTGAATCAAGTATTCTGTTGATTTCATTCAAATTAAGTTTGTAAAACAGTTCAAATTGCAAGGTCATAATAAGGAAGCTTAAAAATGAGTAAAGGGAGTTCTTTGAGTTCTATGAATCTGCAGAAGACTGGAGTATATTATTCCAATGCTGTTCAAGCCTGCTAGTATTATATTGAAAAACATACCCTGGAAATTGGTGACATTCCCTATTTCTTCCTGCTCTTCCCAGTCTGATACAAGACTCTAATTGTTCAATGTACCCCTGGCGCTGGATCTCTCCAACAGAAATAACTCTGTTTTCTGAAAGATATGGTTCCATGCCTGTTAATATATTTGCCACATTTCAGACATTTCAAGTACTTCTGCAGTTATTTCTGGAAACAGTATGTTTTCTTATGATCCCTATTACTGAAGCTCTCAGACCAGCACAGATTTGAGCAAAGACCTGTTTTGTCACCTTCTGATTCTCTGCATCAATTAGCTGGGGAGCACGTAGGAGGTACTAGGAATCACCATGTATGAAGGTCACAAATACAATAATGTTGAACTGTTTGGAGCAGAATATTTGTAAGTTAGTTTGTAAGATAAAACACCAGTTTAAAAGGGTTGTTTACACTTGATGTCCCATGTCACATTTGCTATGAAATATAAAGAAGAAAGCAGAGAATGTCAATCTGCTTTACTGGGGTCAAACTTGAATTAATTCCTCTCTCCACTCTGTGTGCAGTTGTGTTGCTGCAGGTATCAGGCAATTAGGACATTTCAGCGCTGTTTACTGAAATCACATTTGTTAGACAGAACAAGTGCCTAGTGAAGAGTGTAGTTTTTGTGACTACTCATCCTTGGAGTTTCCAGGAGTTCTGTTTGCATCTGCTTTGTCTTCAGTAAAGTTCTTTTTCTTTAGAACTTCACAGGAAGTAATCTTGCTGATTCTGACCTTATCTTTTGAACTGTCCGTACTTGTTGGAGATGCCAGTGCTGTTTTAACAGATCTGTTGTAATCCTTGGTTGAAGACTGGCTGACTGGTGCCCTCACGTGAGGCAAAATAAAACTTTCTTTATAGCAAAACAACGTGTGGATATATTCAGCATATTTATTTAGTGTCTCAGCCTGCTGAACCTGGTGTTTCATATTGACCTGTGGAGAGTGAAATATTTTATGCAATCATATAAATTTCACCTTAATCAATGAGGTTTTTTGCTTCAGATCTGGTATGATTGTAATTAACCACTGTGAACTATAACAGTTTTGGGACTTTTCCTGACCACCTTTCGCAGAATCCCTGGGAGACCCACTGGTATTGGTCATGTATGTCAATATCTAATGGTTAGGATAAGGATGGACTACTCAAGCTCTTCTATTTTCTAAATGCTCTTTAGATTACTAGAAAATAATGAAAGAATCAGCGTTTGCCTCTCTCAGTTCCTAGGAATGTCTGTGCCCTTTTGCTTTTAGATATCCACAAATAATTTTTTAAAAATTTATAATTTTTAAAAAATTTTATTTTTAACTTCTTTGGCTGTATGTTTTTTGAATAAAATATAGCAATCTGTCATAAATGTAGTTTTAGAGGAATGGATGTAGAAAAAAGCAATGCTTTCTACCCCTTCCTTTCCCACAAACAAATGAAGTAAAGCCCCTATCCAACCAAAATAAGTTACTATGCAGACAATATACCAGTCTCAGCACTGAACACTGAAGCGTGTTTTTGTTCCACGTGTGAAGCTCTTTCCCTGTCTATAAGTAAGTGAGTGATTCTTGAGGATTCATAAAAAAGAGTGAGGCAAGATGCATCATAGATTGAGATTCTTTTTGAGGACGTTTGACGCTTTCAAGTTAGTCTTTTGTAAAGAGATAAGGTATAAATGAGCAAAGTTAATGAGTCTTTTTGTGTCCTGCTAAAGGAAGGCAGGCTGAATTTAAGTTTTAGGAGTTTTTGAAACTGATCTTGAGTTCTTCCATTTTTGTTTGTCTTGACATTTATCGCTCTTCCAGGCTTATATTTTGCCAACATGTTAACAACACATTTGGTGCTGTGAGAAAGAGAGACTTGGTTTTAATTAAACTACTGATGGATCTCATTAGACAATGAAAAATAGTTTTGGACTCTGAACTGCAAAATGCACATAGAATAACATACCATATAAAAACATAAAGTATATTATCATACTAGTATTTGTGTTTCAGCAAATTTTATCATGTGATTAAATATTCCTTATTTCAATCATGTATTGTATGCATTTTTAAATTCTAAATTTGTATTTATCCGTTAAATTTTTCTATGCTCATGAGGTTTAGAGGAGCTTTAGCTGTTTTAAAACTCTTCAAAAATAGTCATCTGTCACAAGGGGTTAAACCTCTTGGGGTCATATATACCAAAAACACTGATAAAATCCAGTTGGTCTAGCTGTAGTCCTGAAAAGAAAGTGGCCAGTAGCTGGCTTTGTCATTCTGACCTGTCAAAGTATCCATTTTTGATGTGACATGATATGCTATTTTGGCTATTTAATGTGAACTTTCAAATGTCAAAAGTTCTTCTAAAGCTTTCTACCTATAGATCCAATACTGTGAATATATTGCAAGGACGAAAGTTCATTCTGTGTTGCACCAGCTTAAAATTTGAACTTTGCTTAAAATATTGGATGGTTTTTTAAAGGATGCTAAAGGATTGTTCCAGACACAGAGCTGAGATTCAACCAATGATTACTCATTTCTGGTCCTATAAGAATGGGTCTTTCATAATTTTATCTTCTTGATTGGTTTGTAGACCTTCCAAACAGACTTTTCTTCTGATTAGTCAGGTCACAGTAAAGATAGTCCCAAACCAAGAAGCAGCCAGGTATCTTGGTCGATGCCTTTGCTAACAGAAAGTACCAGCATAGAAAAAATTAAAATTAAATCTTCTTCTATTTTTATTCAGACAATCATGTAGAGAAATGGGAAAAGTAATTTTACATTTGAATGAATTGAAGTGAAACATTAAAAATAAAAATTCTTGCAGTTTACATATATTAAAAAAACCAAAACGTTATGCTCTGAACCAGTTTGTTGAAGTGCTGTCTCACCAGGATCAGAATCTTGCTCCTGACTTCAGTGGAAAATGACCTTCTCTGATATCTTTTCCTTGTTTTTCATTCATAAGGACACCAGGTCTAGACTCTTTCTTTCCTGTTGCTTTGGGCCTCAGATCTGCCCACAGTGAGTTATGGTGCCAAAAGATCAGAATGTTTTGCTAGTCACTTTGACATAGTCTGACTCCTATGTGAGATGCTCATTGTTCTGGACAGAACAGGGAAATGTAAAGGCAATGTGCTTTTCACTACGTGGCTGCAAGCAGTATGGAGTGTTGGTAATTAGCTTCAAGGGACCTGTCCAGATTCAGTTTTATTTTTAAATGAATTAATTAAAATGAGTTTTAATGACCTCGAAGGTGTTAGAAGTGCAAATATGGACTAAGAGCCTATCTAAGATTATACAATCAGTCAAGGCTTAAAGTTGTCTGAGCTGCGAAGTGACTGTCCAGGAGCAGAGCAGGAGGGTGGATGCAAAACTTGACTTGAGTAGAAGAAGTAACTAAAGGAAAAACAATATGAATTGTGGATCAGACTGAGTAGAGATGATGAGAGTAACAGTCACCACTTCTTGTAAAATCTTCCAGTAGTAAACAGAATAAAGCTTTTAAGCAAAGGTGTCCTTACAACGTACCCTGTTTTAAGCTTGTTTCCTTTTGAGGGATATAATTGAAATCTCCAGGTATGTGAAAATTACAGGCTGTAGTTGATAATTTCCCTTTTCTCAGGAAACAGTGGTGGACTTCATGTTATAATGGATCTGGGGCTGTCATGGAACTTGGGTCCTATGGGGCTCTGAAACTCCTGTCATCACTCTCACAGATTGGTGCTTCCTTTTTGCTTCTTGAAGATAGAAAATAGGGCATTATGTATTTTAAAAGAATTTTTCTTTTTTCTGAAGTGTTTGCTGGGAGTGGGCACACAGAATACACTCCTTCATCCGCATCATTTTGTAGTGCATATGGATTACTTGAGAACTTATGCCACCTTTGTCAGATATTTTTTATTTAGAAATGGTTGGCTCAGTTTCCAGTGTGTTTGCAGAGACAGAGAGCCATAATCAGTCAACAGCTGCAAGTTTACTAACAAATATGTACTTGGACTCATGCCTAAGTGTACTTCCTCGGAAAATTACAAATATTACCTGTGAACAGAGATGATGTTTTCCTCAGAGTGTTGTAAAGGGACAGTTTCACAGAATCACAGAATGGGTCAGGTTGGGAGGGACCAGAGTGGGCCGTCTGATCCAACCTCCCTGTTTAAGCAGGGTCATCCTAGAGCACATTGCACAGAATTGCATCCAGATGGTTCTCAAGTACCTCCAGTGAAGAAGACTCCACAACCTCTCTGGGCACTGTTCCAGTGCATGCTTACCCGCACAGTAATTAAGTTTTTCCTCCTATTCAGGGGAAATTTCCTGTGCATCAGTTTTGAAAACCTGGGAAAAAAAGGGTTTTATCAGAGAAAGTGTAATGTATATGCCTAGTAATTTTTGTGTCTCTTTTGTTGGTTTTGGCTGCATTCTTATTCTGTAAGTGGAAAATATTGGGGGTACTGAGAGACTAAGATCCGGTGTCCTAAATGTATTTAAATCCGGATACCACTGAAGCCATTGGAAATTAAAAGCTTGGGTAGGAGCCGAACAGTTAAAATCCTTCACAGGTTACCTGTGTGATTTAACTGTGCTTTTACGTAAAAACAAAAAACTTAATTTTGCATCATGTTGAGCAACAGCATAAACAAATGCAATGATAAAGGACTACTTTGGCGCTGTAACATATATATCATGAATATTAAAATTTAAAACAAGTTTGTGCTCACCATGATTATATTACATTTTTAAGAAATACTAATTTAGGAGAGGGAGAGCCCCATCTCTTCACGTCCTAGAGGAAGTACAGTGATTGCTGTCCTTGATGCCATGATGATTTTTTGCCTTTTCTTTTATACCCCTTTTATATACTCTTTTATTTGGGTTTTTATATAGCTTTTATATATTCTTAGTGCTTTTAGCCCACATAGTTATAATTCTTTAAGTTTGATAACTTCCCTTAGACCCAGTATTCTGTTAAGCCAAGAGACCAAACATTCTGGAAACCCCAGACACCGAGGTCCTCTCCAGAGCACATTCTGTAAACAAAGATAGGCCCATCCAGGGGGAAGGTTCCTCGGATGAGGGGTCTCGCTGGAGTCCCTCACTGGGGAATCTTTGATAGATGGGCTAATTTTGCAGGGCCTATAATTGGGGGCATTTTCTATTGTGTGGTGTGCATTTTCGGGGTGCATTTCGATGTGCATTTCGGCGCACCTGAGGATCCTTAAATAAATACCGAGGTAAAACCCTTTTTCCCTCTTAACCATGTTTGGCTCTTAATTTTAAGACCAGGGAATGGCGACATCCTGACTAGCTATTTTTGAGTCTTATCCTCTCTCTTGGAGATTTCCCTTTTATTCCCACACTCACTTGAATAGTTGGAATTGAGATTCTTAGGGCCAAAAAGCTGAATGAAAATGCAGGGATGCTGTTGGCACTTTTTGTACTGCCTAGGCAGGAAAAATAACCATAATTTAATGTATTTTTACATTAGTCTAGAGCAGAGTTAAGCAGACTGGCAGTTTTAAAGAGAGTTTTAAAACAGTGTTTTTCTTAATGTAGAAGTATGCATTCCTACTTAGTCCAGAATTTTTTTATTTCAGTCAGTAAACACATGTTCCCTTATCACTATTTTTTTTCCTTTTTTCTTTTTTTTTCCTTTTTTTTTTCTTTTCCTGGAACAAATAGATCTAAACTCAATACTACGATGTTTCTTTGAATGTAAAATTGGAGATCATTTATGGCACTTGGAATTGCCCGGCCTGTATTTTCTAAATCGTAAAAGTGGTGTCAGTGTAAGTAATTTTTAAATATAATGTTTTCCATAAGCTGAAAGTATACAAGGTGTATTTTTCATATTATTACTTTAGGACATGTATTTGTACTGCTTAGACTTAATAAAAAAGTGAACAGTTGCTAGAGGTAATATATTTTATGTTTTTCTGTTTGTAGCAAAGACAAATAGCTTCTAGTAGCATATAGTACATCAATAACTTTTACATTTAATTGTATTGCTTAGAGGCAAAATCATATCCTTCTAAGTCAAGGGCAGGTGGGTGGATAGGTAGATAGATAGACAGGTGAAAAACTAGATTAATTCATTTGATGAGTGACACGCTTGGAATCATAAAAAGAAGGGAAGAAATGCAGAGCAAAGGAAGCAAATGGAATCACTCACATATTTCCCATGTTCATTAAAAAAAATTGAAAGGAAAGTTGCTGTAATCTGTGTGTAGATGGTAGGAAAACAATTTTAGTAGAAAGAATGGAAAATGTTTCTGCAGGAATTTGAAAGGTAAGAAAAAATCCCCGGTACTTTTCATGCCTTGCTTCCTGTTATGTATTGACAATATGGTTGGTATTTGGAAATGGAAAATATTAAGCTGAGATTTTACATCATGTTTTGATAAATATTTTAAAAAAGACGTATTTTGTCAGCTTTTAAGATGTCTTGGGCATGTTGTGGGAGAAAAAATTTTGGATTCACTTAGACCTCAGGAATTTCCCAAAGATCAGTTAAGAGCAGTTGAAATACATATTAAGTTAAAAAAGAAAAAAAATTAAAGAAATTTTCCAAGAATTAGGAACTGACCTTGCTAGAGAGCTTGAATAGTGAGGAAATCAAGTAATCTCTGGGAAACAGAGGAAGTTTGTGTTCAATCTTATTCCTCATATCTGGATTCCTGGCCCAGTGAAGGATTGTCTTGATCTGCCAAAGGTCTTAAATTTCTACCAATTTCCATGATTATGTGGCAGAAGTTCTGGTCTAGTTTTTGAAGCAAAGGAGAAAGACAACAGGGAGTAACTTGTAATAAAGTCAAAAGATAGTGGAAGGATCCACACGGTAAAGACATTGTCGTGTTTGGTAAGAATGGTGAGAGCAACGTAGAAGTGGAAAAAGACAATAAAGGATGCAGAAGTTTTTTTCTTTTTCCTGAGTTTTATGGTGGAAGAGAAAACTACTAGGTATGGAATTATATATATGTGAGCAGAGCATCTCTGTATAACAGACATTAGATTTATATATTATAATATATTGTATTATATTGTAATATTATATTTTATATTATATTTATTGCCGATAAATTTATATCTATAAAATTCACTAAGACCCCAAAATTAAGGTGTAGTAAATGGACATTTTTCAGCATTTTTGACTGGTGGCATAAGCTGTAACGGAGTTAGAAGAAAAATATTAGAGATAAACATTCTCTTTCTTATCCTGTAGGTAGGAGAATAACTGAGGAGAATGGGAGAAACTTTAATTTGTCCCCAACAGATTTGGTTGCATGGTGTGGTTAGTAGTCTGGTCTTAGCTCTGATCAGAAGCAGTTTGCCTGCAAAATAAGTGAAATATTAATAAGCAGGCCAGAGTGTCTTTTCAGTTCAGCCTGTCACAAAATGAAAATTATTGAATGCGATTTGAATGGTGGTTAAATGATCCCTGCATGCAGATGAATATTGGGATTATTTTAAATCACATTTGTTTTCTTTTTCTCTTTAATTACTGATAGTTGTAGATACTCGGTTTTGTTCTGCTACAAATTTGGAATTACACTCATCCATTTTGGCAAATTTCACATCGAGCCACAGGGAAGAAAAACAAATTGATCCAGGCAATCATTTGGAAGAAACAAGAGTTCTCAACTTTATTTGCTTGCTTGGAAATTGGAACATTGTACAGCTCGAGTAGTTTGAGGAAAGGACCATTAACTGGTAGAGAAAAAAAAATAAGAAAATAAAATACATTGTCAAAAGAAACTTAAAAAGGAAGCAGTATCAAGCCATTTATATTATGAAACAAAAAAGTGATGAAATTTTAAAGACTGACTGAAATGACACTACAAAGAAACAAAACCATGAAAAACCTGGATGAATAGAAAGATTAAACAGGAAAGGAGGAAGCTGGAAAATCTATATTGGAATGTATATAAAAGTGTGCAGGAAGGTGACTAGAAATTCTAAGGCAATCCTAGCTTGTTTGAAGACAAAAGTGAAGAATGGAGAAAGATGGAAAACATTAATTTGAGTTTTTTCAGAAGTGGTTTCCTGGTGCAACTGCAGGTGTTTGTCTGAATTCCATAACTAGTGTAGTAATCAAATTTTATTATAATACTTGTATGAAACAAATTATGATATAACATAAATATGCAGTTGAAGAACACTAATAACACATCAGGAGTTCGTAGCATATCAGTAGGGATCCTGAAAGTAAGAGGACCCTCTGTAGTGAAATTGTTTAATCCCTGGATAAAAGAAATATAGAATAAATGAATGGCTGGAATTTAAATTACTTTTTACTGTAGTTTAGTTCTCAGATAAATCCACTGAAGATTAAATTTTAGAGGGTAAAATTTTGATGATATCACATGCTCCACATCTTAATAATAAACTATCTCTCAAAATACCTTTACAGAAGAGAAAAATAATTTAACATGCAATTTTACTTGCTATTTTTGAAAGTGTGTAGTTATAATCATAATTATATCTAGGCACGTATTTAGAATCCAGACACCCAGATTACATTTCACATGCTTTCTTCAACAGCTACAAATCTGATTGAGATAAAGATGTCTTAATGTGGGATTCATTAGAATACTGAAAATACAAGCTGGAGAGCAGACAATGTTTTGGTACGTACTGCTCAGTCTTCAGAACAGAAATTAAGTTTTATATTGCTTAATTGGAGAAGTATGGAAAGGAAATAACCAAGGAAGACTTAAAGAACACTATGAAAGTTAAAAAATTCCTCTGTCACCCGTCCCAGACTTGTAAATTTCCCATAATTATTTAATTAACCAGTATTTTGGTATCTCTCCCTTGTCTGCTTTTCATTTGCCAAAGAAAAGTTTAAGGAGCCCTTTCCTTTCAAAAGCTGCGAGCTTTGACGCAGGGCATAGAAGTCTGTATCCTACTCTCTTAATCCCAGCTAATGTTAAACCAGGCCATACGCTGCTGCTCCTCTCTCCATTCAGCCTGGTCAAATATATCTGACTTTGTCCCTGCTCTGTATAATTATGTACAAGCCTCTCATTTGCTTCCACTGCATTGCTCCAGTGCTCTTAGATTGTGGCTTATACTTAACTCTGCACTTCCTACTCCCGTTTTCTTCCCTTGGAGAGCAATATTTCTCTCTTTTCTCTTTCCTTATCTTGAGATACTATTTTTAAAACTTATAAGAGTCAACTGGTCAACTAGTATGTGTTTTAACAACACTCTAAACCTTATCAGGGAGGAATCCTCCAAAGGGAGCCTTTCTTCACAGTTTCTCTTTTTCTGTTTTCTGTAGAAGTTATGCTGTGTTTGGGAAATGGACATGTCAGATAGATAGCTCCTGTAGCAGAATGAGAAATACTAGAAAAAAAAAATTTGACGTATCTTTTGTGTGCCAAGGCTTTAATTTTAGTCTTAATCAAATGAAAAGGCTTGTGAATAGATAACTGTCTCAAATGTTTGTTTGGAGTAAATCTGCTAATGCTAAGCAAAGAGGATTCCAGAGGGCACCCTGTTGCCTTTCAAGGTGTATCTAAGGAAACCACCTTTCACTTGCTTTTTGGAGTCATTGGTACAGCTGTCATAAAACCACTGTGGTTATCCACTTAGTTCTCCTTGGCGATACATTTGGCTTTCTTAGAAACATTTAGAGATTATTTTTTAAAATGAATTATTACCAATACAAGTGAAACTCTTCTTAATTCTCAATTCTACAGTTTGCATTAATGCTAATGTATTTCTGTTCAAGTATTCAATTTTGAGAGCTTATTTTTGTGTGATAACATCTTCCTTTTCATGCACCATATAAAGAGGTCCAAATCTGTTCTTATACCATTTTTTGCAGCAGTATCCTGTACAACTTTAACAGGTAATTGAGTAAATATGAAACTTGAAAAATCTCACACTGTAAGCTTAGACATCATTTAGCATATGCTACACAGCCATCTAACCTGCAGATAGTAGAGTGGTGCTGTGTGTTACCCCTTACAAACAAAACAGCATTTCTGAAACTACGTGACCTGCATAAAATAAGAAAGTTTAGGGAGAATATTGGTGCACACTTAAACAGATGATAGTTGCCTGTAAAGATGAGTGTTGTCTCTTTCCTGCATCAGTAATGGTTCATAAGATTTCATTGTAAATCAGCCCAGGAAACAAACAGTAGGTACAAGAAGGCCTCATGTGCATCAGGTGTTTGATTAGTCATAATTTCATCATGTCTCTGAGGAAGCAGATTCAGCTGGTGGTGCTGTATATAAGCACTACTAAATCCGCCCAGAAACACATTTATGTAAATACAGAGAGGTAATTAACCCTTATCATGCAAGTTACCTGCAGCAAATCCTCACATGCTTGTGATAAAAAATGAAAGCCAGAATTTATCTTCTGGCTTTGTTTTGGAGCCTTTGTTTTCTTATATTTTTCTCATTGATGCCACTTTTTTATTCTAATCAGGTTTGTTACTCTCTACTGCTTTGATGAACGGAACAGGTAGTACAACAAACTTCTGCTGTATTCTGATAGTCTCAAATGTCTTCCACAGTATTTCTTGTTTCTGATCAGCTCTTCAATTCTTTTTGCTATGGTCTTCATTCTACTTAGAAGCCTTTTTGTCCTGGTTCTGTTCCAGATCACTGGGGAGAGGTGTGGCCAAGATATCGTGTTGTTCAATACCATCTTATGTCATTGCCAGGGATCGGGAAAAGGGGTTCTCTCTCCTGCTTCCAAGAAGGAGAGCATTCCTTTCCAGTTGGTGTGGTAGGGAAGAGCTGGTTGGTATTTTGTTGTGAGCTTTCAGTGCAAATCATTTCTTTGTCTTACACCATTCACTATTAGTATTGTTGCTGTTCCTTTTCTTATCTCATTGCTGTTTCCAGTAAATTGTTCTTATCTCAACCTGTGACCTTTGCCTTTTGTTCTTCCAGTGGGAGGCAGAAGGGAAGTGAGTAGCAGTGTGGGGTATTTTACCAGCAGGACTATTAAATTGCGGGATACAATTCCTAAAGCATGACATTTTCCCAAAAGGAACTTTCTGGTTTTACTTTTCTCCATAATCGTAAGACACTTCTCTCTTATTAGCTTATTTGGCTGCAGGGCTAACAAATGCATAAAAGAATGTATGAAAATCAGCCTGTTTAAGCAATGAGACATAATATAGAAGAAATACATAAATATTGTATAATACATGTAAGGAAATGGCTAGTTTTTGCAGCTGCTTACTGCTATAATATTTGGGGACAGAAAAAGGACTACATCAGTGTAAATATGCTGACTGAATATAAACCCCTGCATGTGTGTGTGGGGAAGGGCATCTTATGAATACCTGAATGTTAAGAGTTAAATAGAAACTAGAAAAGTAGGTATTTTATGTTTGATGTCATTAGTTTTAATAGAAAAAAATTAAGACTGTTTTTTATATTGTTTTTAAGAAAAGATACACAAAAAGGAATTAAATATTAATTTAGATAATATTAAAATGGTATTTATAATTTTCTAAATGTCTATGTCGATATTTTTCTAAATTTTCTTTATTGTATTATTTGGAATTTGTAGATTTTGAACTGTGATTTTACTGGATTATGACAAAATGCTATTTCTTCTATTACTTTTATTCTCCCCTTTATTATGGGTAGCTAAGAACAGTGAAGTGTTTAATAGAACATATTTTTCTTTCTGTTCTCCGTATGTCTCCATTTCATCCACTTCTTTATTCTACCAGATTTAACTGCATTTGTTTTCTTAAATTGACTAAAGCTCAGATACTCTTGTCTATTGAAGAAGCTCAAGTCTGCACACAACTTCAAGATGTCCAAATAGGTACAAATTAGTCCTAGATGACGCTTAAACTGCTCTGAGTTATTTTTAGAGCATTATTTCTCATGTGGTGACTGTCAAATATGAAATGCTTGTTTGTGAACTAGTTTCTATTTATTTTAAACTTGCAATTTTTATTGGTTGTCAAAATGCTTTTTCATGCAGTTGTAAGAATAAGGAGAAATATATTCATGGTATGATCTTAAATTCAATTTCAACTCTTTTAAAAGACAGTTTTATCCTTTAATATTCAACTTTGAAGGCCCTTACACCATAGTATGTATCATAATTGAACATATGCTGTTATTTAGAATATATAAATATAAATTCATATGTACTCTTCTTCGATGTCACTAAAGCTTTCTTACTGGTACTATTGTCCAGTTGGAAAATTATTTATTTAGTAAACTGTTTATGGAATGATTTGTATGCTTTTTGTTGAGATTTTCTGGAATTTTGAATACCAGCATTTTAAAACTTCTGTTTGCTATTGCCATCTCCTAATTAGCAGTGCACAGTTCACATACCAAAATTACCAACACTAAGCCTCAGAATTAATTTCCTGGGAACATTTCTCTAAAGCACTATAAAACTTCAACATTATAATTGTTCTGCTGTTGTTCAGCTTTATACATTCATGTTCATGTATTTTTAATATGTTTGCTAATGTCTTTTTTTCTTATATGGTGTCTGAACAACTACTAGCTGCTCCTTATTTTGATTGTGTATAATTTTCATGAGTAATTGTGATCTCAAGCTCCTGTCTCTCTTTAGCTGTAAATGGTTGTTCGAGCAGAAGAGTAACCAGCACGAATTCAGTGAGCTGGCTCTCACTTGGTAATTATGTTCCATGTCTTTTTTGTTTTTCATTGTTTGTACATAGGTAGCTGAAATTTATATTGTGTTTCTTTTATCTGTTTTAAAACTGTATACACAGGGTATCATTGTGCTCTGTATATTATCTAGGAACGTTCAGCTTCATGTCACCAGTACAGCTACTAATTTTAGTATATCAGGGGTCACTCTCCAGAGATTTGTGTATCTCTACATTGCAGTACATTCTTCCTTAAAACAGTCTGAAAACAGAAAATGGAATGACTCTTTATGTTTCTGATCTTGCAGTACTTAGAAAACTGCTGTTTATGCAGCAAAGTCTTTTGGTATCAAAGTACTTATGGTCTGCCCAAAGAAAAGTACGTTATGAGTCTCTGATCTTCACATCTAGAGTTAAATAGTTATTTAATAAGCATTTATCTTAGATCAAGTGGGATTGCTGTTGTTAGTGGTGGTAGTCAGTTTATCGATGGATAAACCAAACCATTTTCCAAGGCATCAGTGTTGGTTTTGAGATTCCAGTATAATATGAAAAATGTAACATGTCTCATTAGAGAGCTAAATGTTACAGAAAATGGAAATTCTGTTTGATTATGAACTCCTAAATTATTTCTAGGAGAGAGACTTACCCAGCCTTAAGCTGTGAAGAACTGCAGTGTGTATTCTGAAGAGTACTTAGAACGTACTTTGCATATTTTGGAATGGAAATTGTCAAACTTTAAAACTTTCACCTATCCTGTAAATTTCTTCCAGGCTAACAGTTCTACAGATAACATGATTCATAAATTCTGCCGTGTGTGTTGCTGCATACTTGCAATTCAGCTAGAATGTCCTGTTTCAATACTAAATTAAAGAATAAAATCCAGCCTTTCTGAGTCCATTTTAGGTCGTTTTTAGACTTGCAACTAAAAGAGGTTAACCATCTTGACTTTATCTGCTACATCATTACATGGAAATGTTTAAATCCCTCCCTCAAATAAACTCCACCCTAACAGCCTAAACATCATGATATTGTGGATTTAACTTCATATACTTAGTTATCTTAACGGATTTATCATCACTGGTGAGCTCTCCATAAGAGGTAACTCAAGACTTTTGTGCACCAAAGAACTTGTTGACCTGTGCTTAGATGTTTGCAATACCTTGTTGTTGCAGTGGCATCTCTGGTGTTGGTATCTGAGTGGCAGGTCTTCCACAGAGAAGGAACAGAAGAAGAAAGAAGGAAAAGAAAAAGAGGAATGATGGAGACTTCCTTCTTATCACACTGCTTTTCCAAAGTGTGTAAAGGTTTGTGGGTTTTTTTTTTTTTTTTGAAGATAAGCTGCATTTTGTTCTACTTCCCTAAGCAATGAATTTGGAAATTGTATACAAAGATTTTTAGGGAGACAAGCTTTGGTATTTATGGTGGCTTTGATTTTCACAGTGTGCAGAACATTCTGTTGTATAGCTGGACCATCTGTGGCTATTGTCAATCATTATTTTGCTACTCAAGATGACATCTAGAAAATTGAGTGAGCCAAGGTTATAATTTCATCACTGTGCCAAACATAGGTGGTAGTGCATTCTCTTGATCAAAATTATTCTTTACTCTTAGTAGTAAAATAAAGGGGATCAAAGAAGATAGAAGGCCCTGCGGTAACCTAAGATGGTATGCGCGTGTCATTCTCTGGCTCTTTGTGGCTTTGCATCGTAGATTAGTCAGAAAACTTTCACAGTTTTTTCCTTTGGAAGTATATCTTCAAAATACCTATTCTTTCATAGGAAATTATGTAGAAGGATGTGATATATATTATTGCTTATAAGCAGAGGACATTAAAACTCCTAGGAAAGTAATTATTTGCAAAAATTACATAGTTCTTATTTAGGGAAATAGTTTTTTCAAAAATGTAGAGATTTAGTACATTGCTTATGGGTTGCTATAACAAGCAAATCTGGTTCCTTCCCATTTAAATGACAAAGTATCTGTTCCCTCGCATTGAAGTAGACTGTGGTTTTAATCACATATCTCTAAAACTACCTTGCTATAGTGTTGTATTCGCTAATGTCTGTCCTGTTTCCTGCCAGCACAGGGTTAATTTTTGCAGTAGCCAGGAGGAGGCATGGCCAGGACACAGAAATTCTCTCATACCACCTCATACCATTGTTAGAGGCAGGGGAAAGAACTCTCTTCCCGTGAGAAGCAGCTCCTTTTGGTTGACAAAATCTGGCAAAGGGAGCCATGCAGTTCTGTCTATTGTTGTTTGGGGTTTATTTCCTGTTAGAATTTTCTTATACCCTCTGTCATTAATACTGTTGCTGTTACTGTTTGTTTTCTTATTTCATTGCTTTTTCAGTAAATTGTTAGTATCTTAACCTGTTATCTTTGCCTTTTTTGCCCTCAATTTTCCTCTCTAGCCCGCTGCAGTGGGAAGGGGGAGGGGAAAATAGAGGAGCAAGAAAAAGAGGAGTGTGCTTGTGGAGAGACTCGGTGGGTGCACTGAATTGGGGAGTACCATTCCTAAACCATGAAGATATCGCAGTATTGAAATGAAAAGTACAGGTGTTAAACATTCTTCTGTTGCTGTTAATCATGTGATAGGCTTTTTACTCATGGCTTTCATAATTAGAATTCCTTCTCTCTGTTTATTTATCATGATAACCATTTTATCATCAAATGAAAAGAAATACCCTTGCCCCTTTAAATAGTGTGAGGCTTTCTGGTCTGTAAGGTCTAAGGCAATAATGTTAAAAGGTGTCTTTTCACTAGCTTTCAGAATTTTTCTGTATGGGTTGGAAGCAATAAAAGTTTAATAAGCTAGGATGCCAGAGAACAATAGAACTTGTATCAGCCTGTGTGATATATTGTACAGATATTACTTAAGGTTTATCTCCAGACCTATGAGAATGTAAAATGTTCTTTGTCAGTTAAGGATCTTGAGAAAATAAGCAGACACAAACCAACACCACCAACAAAAACACAGTCTTGCAGTTTGTTCCATCTAATCTAGTTTTGACAGTATTGTACTGGAAATGCATTTTTTTGTTCTTTTAATGAATGTATAGAGAGCAAAATAGAGCTCCAGTACTCGTGAGAAACAACCCCAAACTGCAGCAGTACACACTTGATATCTTAGAGAAAATTAGAAAACCTTTCACTCCCATGTAATTTTTTGAAGTGTGGCTGAAACAATTTCACATTGGGTTGGGTGACAGTCTCTGTCCAGTGTCTGGAAACAATTGCTGGCAGGTAGGTAACAGCAGTGTATTTGACAGCAGATGTGAATTTGTAGATTCACACCTGAAATAAATTCCTAAGCCATATTTGCAAGAATATTTTTACATCTGAAATTGTTCTATATATAGTTCTTGTATCAAATGTTAGAAGCTTTCAGACTCCAGGACTCAGTGATGACTTACTTAAGCACTGTTTTTGCTTTAAAAAGAAATTAAAATATAGCCCCACACATGATATTGAGATAGCCACTCAATTAAAATAATCGGCTAATTATAATTAGATCAGGGAGACCTGGGAGACTGGTTTACAAAAAGGATTAGATGAATTAAATATATTCTGACTAATTAGATGTCCACACCTATGTTAGATTAAATCTCAAGGAAGGCAGATAATTATTTAAGGATAAGAAAAGATGTCTTGCTATTTAAAATAATTCAATGTTCAGTTTAAGTAACAAATAATTCTACTGGATTAAAGAATTAACTATGGCAAGCAGTGGAATAAAAATATTTTATGTATTTAAAATTAGAATATGTACCATATGTAAAAGCAGTCTTGTGCTGGGATGAAGGCAACTGACATGATGCTGTATGTGATCAAAGTTATGCCTTTGGAATTTTTTACTTGCTGCATTGGCTTTAGAAAAAGATCCTGATAATTTTTGGCATGGGAAATAGCTAAAAGTAAAAATCCTATTAATCTTGGGCTCAGTTGTAGTGTATTTCCTCAAATCACACATATTATATGTGCAATGTGTTCTTATACACAAAATCAGAAAATACAGTAGGATACTCTATAGGGAGGAGATGTCTGAAAGCCAGCTCTAGAGTCATCATTTAGCAGTAGAGGCTTTTTAGGCACGTGAACAGTGCTGTTTTGCTGCTCACATTTGCTGTGTTAGTAGAGGGGTCCAGGTAATTCTTTAGTTCCTCATGAGTGGTTTTGATATGAAAATGTTAGTCTTGAGATAGTCCTACCTCCCCAACTGATTGGTGAAATAGATAAACTAGGTAAACAGCTGGAAGGTTCAACATAGACAAAGAGAAGTAATATGCTCAGTGAACTGTAAAACTGTTATTTCATTGCTCTTAAAGAAACATTGTATATTGCATCTGTAACAAGAGAGTAGATCAGGACTTTTCCAAAATGCAGAAGTCTGGGCTGAAAGGCATGATCTGCAAAAGTTTTATTTATAGTCTCAATCACTGCAAGTGTTTTCCAGATTCTTTCAAAATGAACCTGTGTTCCATTAACTGCAGGATTAGAAAAGCTTGAATGAAAACTATAAAAAGTAACAGTGCTTTGGTTAGGAAGCGGAACTGGAGTCACATGTGCACAAACAAGACACCCACCCACGTTAAATAGGTCAAAGGAATTTAAATGCACATTGCCATACTGTATAACTGATAATGTATATTGTTTCAGGCTATATTAATTTTATGTAGTTGTAACTACTAACTCATTATATCTAGATTAGAGAGTACTCCTTTATAAAGAGATTATTTGTATTTAATGTGCACTGATTAATCATGTCACTGTATCTATTTTTAGAATAATTAGATGCCTCACAAAGAAGTTAATTATCTGGCATAAAAAAATATAAACTTCTGATGTGCTATAGGAGAGAAGGGGTTTTTATATTAAACTAGATTTGTTCTGAAGATTTACTTTACAGAGATGACAAATTGTGCTCATCCTGACTGGTTTTGTCTCAGTTGTGAATGATGGTAACTATATGAGATTTGATATGTAGGATCTGATAGCGTTGTTGCATATTAATTTGCATTCTGAATTTGTTCTATAGTGAAAAGCTCACCAAGAGAAAGAATTCAGGTACTTGCATGCTGTTATTTGTTTCATTTGTCCGACCAGAGCATCACAACAGAAATCAGAACTAGACAGAGGCTGTATCATGTGAGTGCCATAGCAATCACTGTGAAAAGGGAAAGCAGACTTCCTGAAAATTTGTGTTGATTTGTCCCTAGATTACAGTGTTTTTATTACCTACAAACAGCAAAGGGTGTAGGGGCTGCTTTTCCCCCTCCTGCACTGACTGGGTTTGACTAGTTGAATGTATAACTAAGCCATCCCTGGCTTCCTTTTGAATCTTGGATGCTTGATCCTCTCAGATAGGCAGTTGTTCTTCTGTTCCCTATAAATACTAACTCTAGACCACCTCTTGTTCCAGTAACATGGCAAATATCCGTCTTCCAATCTTTTTTCCTGTATAATTTGCAGTAGAGTCTTAAAAATATGCAGTTCAGTTCTAGTTACTGCTGTTTGGCTGTTTTTATAGGCAACAATGAAAGCAGGGTGGAAAAAAAACAAAAGACTCCTTCTCTGAAAAAGGGGAGTTTATAGAAAAATGAAGTTTAGTGGCAGAGATACAGTAGCATCTTCTCCAAAGAGCAGTAATATCATCTACACACAATCATCTAATAATTTAATAATTGTGCTTTATCTCTTGCTGTCCATACTTGCAATGTAACACTTGCAGTCACAATTCAATAAACCACTTTTTTTGTGGTTTATACCAGTGATTACTGTATATTAATATATCCAGAGTTAATTATATGATCCAGAACACTTCAAAGTACATTTGATGTGTTCTATGATCCTAAAGTTCGAAAAACTGAGAAAAATATTAACCCAAATAAGAAGTTAATCTCCAGCTCTTGCAGCTGACCTGAGATTTGACTAATAAATGGTAATTTCTTACCATAAATTCCATGACAGGATTTTTCATACAATCATAGAGTCGTTTAAGTTGGAAAAGGCCTTTAGCATCATCAACTCCAGCCATCAACGTACCACCAGAGTCACATTCACCATTAAACCGTGCCTGTTAGTGTCATATCCACAGGTTTTTGAACACTTCAAAAGTGGTGGTGACTCCACCACTTCCTTTGGCAGCCTATTTCAGTGCTTGATAACCCTTTTGGTGAAGAAACTCAATATCCAGTCTAAACCTTCTCTGGCACAACTTGAGGCCATTCCTTCTTGTCCCATCACCTGTTACCTGGGAAATGAAACTGACCCCCATTTCACTAGAACCTCCTTTCAGGCAGTTGCAGAGAGTGATAAAGTCTCCCCTGAGCCTCCTTTTCTCCAGGCTAAACACCCCCATCTCCCTCAGCTGCTCCCCATAAAACTTGTGCTTTGGACTCTTCAGCAGCTCTGTCACCATTCTCTGGATGTGCTCCAGCACCTCAATGACCTTCTAGTACTGAGGTGACTGAACTGGACAGAATCAGAGCTGGACACAGAAATAGATGTGAAGCCTTACCAGTGCTGAATACAGGGAAAATCACTGCCCTGGTCCTGCGGATCACTTATGTTCCCTATATAAGCCAGGCTGTCATTAGCATTCTTGGTCACCTGGGCACAGGCTGGATTATGTTTAGCCACTGTTGACCAGCATCCTCAGGTCCTTTTCTTCCAGGCATCTTCCCGGCCACTCTGCCCCCAGCCTGTAGCACTGTAGCTGTTGTGACCCAAGAGCAAGATGTGACACGTGGCCTTGTTGTTTGTCAGGCTTTTTAGTCTCATCCCATTGTTCCAGCCTGTCCAGATCCCTCTGCAGAGCCTTTCTGCCTTCCAGCAGATCAACATTCTCCTGACCTGGCCACCCAACCAGTTTTTTACCCAGTGAGGCACTGCATTTCCCTGATGGGGTATTTAGAATGTCAGCACAAGCACTAGATTGTCATGTAAGCAGTGATCAGAACATGTAGGTTGCTATGTTTGAGAACATCACTTGTTCAAAGACACGGGATAATTAATTGTGTAGATAAGCACATATTTCCTGCAAGTTTTTGTTATATCAAGGAGCTAGTGTTAGGTTTCATAACATGAAATCAACCTTTTTGGTTTCAGTCTCCAGTGTTCTACCATTTTCAAGGAAGGTGAAGCCTCTTCTAGACTTGTCATGTGCCTACATTGCTGAATAACATAAATTAACCAGCTTTTCTTTGTCTCCTTTCATGGATTAGTCACAATTTTTTCATAGACTGGCCTCCAGATGCTTCAAACCATCAACTGAAAAATAGAAAGCAGGAATTCAGTAATATTGACTCACAGTCCTAATCTAGGGTCTGCAATATCATTTTATCTGTTTGCCTTACAATTATTGACTTTTTCTGTGTATCTAGAATGTTTTTTCCTTTCTTCCATGCAGAGTTTATGAGATCAGATTTGTAAATCATTTGAAAGTAAAAAAATGTTCTTTAAGCCCTTAGAAATGTACCATATCTAATATTTGCACTAATCCCTGCTCTCTGCTGTGTGACAAGTGTCAATAAACAACAAAAAAATAGACTACTTTTCCTTCTTGAGGAAGCTAAATTTACTGCTACCTGTGATACCAAGTGACTTAGGTATATTAAATGATGGCAGTGCTTAGAAGATGCTAACCTGCTCAGGAGTTACTGATGTTGTTAATGTCTCTCTGAGGTACATCATGGTAGATTAACATCAGACATCTGAGAGCTGTGTTGATGACACAGCAAGGAGGAAATTATTAGCAGGGACAGTTGTCCTCCAACAATGTACATTGAGCATTGCTGTGATCTCTGAGGACACAGAGAAACAAGACCTCTTTTATTACTAAAATTAGGCTATAAAAGTTCTGTAGGATTATAAAAAAGCATTTTTTTTCCTTAAACAACAGGGTTTAATTGTTTGTATTAAAATGAAACACTGCTGTTAAAAGCCAGCAGGTAGCTTTAATAATGTGCATCAAATCATGTAAATATAAATGGATACCCTACGGTATGAGCTGTAATCAATTAATCAGAGATTCCTAATAATGAAGCAATTAATTTGACACGGGAAAAGATATCACTTGCCTTCTAGAGCTGACAAGTTGCATTTCAGTTCACTCCCCCCTCACTTCTTCCTTCCCTCCTCTTGGCATAGCTGAGTTTTCACTCACAGCCATATCTGTCAGACTTCCCATCTGTCAGCGTGCTGGTGCTGCCTGAAGAGACACTACACAAACACTCGTGTCTAAGTAGTTTAACTAGAACCGGATGCATTCCATGCACTGTTAAAACTGTATTCAAAACTGTTTGCCTTTTATGTCATGCTTTTCCAAAGTAACAGTGCCTTTAGGAAGAAAAACAATCCTAACCCAAGCCAACCAACAAACCCAAGCCCCAGTAAGCAGTGCAGTTGCAAGGTACATCACAGCTCTTGGTAAAGGCAACAAGAGCATGGAGGAGAATTTGATCATGTAGTTTAGGTGGTAATGAGATCACTGTTGTTTCAAAGCTTACACCACAATAACATATAAATCCAGAGACTAAATCCTAAAAATAAGATGTGATAATTGAGTACAAAACGAAGGTAGGAAGAATTAATGCTAATCTTCTGGACAAATACAACTGCCACATGGAGCTGGGTGTTATGTAGCAAAATCTGCTATGCTAAAACAACTTGTATCTGTGGTACAGTAATATATTCAAGTATTCCCCAGCTGAACTGGAAGTAGGCATACCCATGGCCTCAGCCAACCTTTTTTATATCAGCAGTGAGAGTGACTTTGGCAGGCGAGCTGACTGTAATTGGCTGTGCTCAGCACCTTAGCAGATGTGCTCAGCACGCATTAGGATCAGGCTATTTTGTCTCTGTGAAGCAAAACACCACTGAAAGCCACTGGAGGTTTTGCTTGACTAAGGTTTCCAAATTGGCCACTGGGTCTGTTTTCACTCCTAAAAAATATGCTTTTTTCCCCATGTATATTTTTTTCTTTTTCTAAAGTATTCTTAGCCTAGCTAGTATTTTGTGTGCTGAATTGGAAATATTCTGAGTGAAATATGACATGTGTTGAATTACACAGGTTCACCTTTGCAATTGTATGGGTTTAAGAATGACATAGAATGATTAAGGTGATGTCAGGTGGTGTAGCAGTGAGAGTTTATTTTTCTTGTAAAGGACTGATTATACTATGGCCCCCGAGGAATTTATTTTCTAAGGAATTCTCTTTTAATTCTACCACCTTGCAGGCATGTTCCAGCCCTCATGGTGGTAATTATCATAGAATCATAGAACATGCTGAGTTGGAAGACACCCATCAGGATCACTGAGTCCAACTCAGCCCTGCATAGGACATCCGAAGGGTCACACCATGTGCCTGAGAGCATTGTCCAAACGCTTCCTGAATTCAGTCAGGCTTTGTGCTGTGGCCACTCCCCTGGAGAGCCTCTTCCAGTGCCTGACCACCTTCTGGGTGAAGAAACTTTTCCTGATATCCAACCTAAACCTCCTCTGACTCAGCTTCATGCCATTTCCTCGGTCATGGTCACAGTTATGGAAAGCTAGAGATTTGTACCTGCACAATATTTTTGTAATTTAATAACACACTTAACAATTGTGTTTCTGTGCAGTAATAGAACCTTACAGTCATTAGTAGGATTATTATGTTGTTTAAAACTAATCAGTAGAAGGAGACAGCTCCAAATAGTACATTTCCAGAAGCACTATGTCTTATAATGAGTAATGTATAAGGTGTTAAGATTCGAAGTCTCTGAATCCCTCTTGTCATTTGGGAATCCATTATTACTTCTTCACCCAAGCAGTATACTGGACTGGTTTTCATTCTGTCTGCCTGAAATAAAGCTATGAAAAAAAGGTAATTGAAAGTGCATTGCCAGATGGATTGCCTTTGAATGTTCCCATATCAAGAGATACTGCCTGTCACTAGCTAAAAATAGAAGGAATATTTTCAGTGAAGTTTGGTAATACTTGGAAGAAAATGTCCAACAATTTATGTAATTTGTAATAACAGTGAGTGAAATAAGTGCCAGTAAGAATCAGAATGTAATCCTTATTTATAAAAATCCACAAAGTATGATTTTACATCTCCTGGATAGCTTTGCTAAATGTCAGTATGCATAGAGGGGACTCCACTCATAATGTCCAATATGCTGATCAGATTTCTTGTTACAGCCCTTGAAAGGCTCGTGTCCTTTTCTTATGGCTCAGTTTCAGGGCAGCAGGCCCTGTACCAGTGCTAATGAGGGACAGATTACTGGTTGCAGAAAAATGATCTTCCAGAAGCATCAGCCTATCCTCGTGGCTGGATCTGTGAAGCTGATTTCACTCCCAGCGCTCTCTGGAGACTCTTTTCTCTGCCTTTGAAGGCAGAACTGGTTTTCAGGCCTTCAGCTATTTTTTTTTAGTAAGGAAGTTGTTTAAATGCTAGATTATAGACGCTAAATAAATAATCCCATTATATCAGGCTAAATAAATTGTTGGATATTATGAGAATTTCCTCTTTCCTTGTATATGAACTTTGTGGTACTTGAAAGAGTTTTTTATCACAATATGCAAACATTTAAAACCAGGTTTTCTGCAAGGTAACACTGCCTGCATGCACTTATTCCTTGACATCCTTGCATTGAGGACCTAACTTTCCCCTCCATTAGTTTTTCTGACTGACTTTACAACTATTTGTGTTCAGAGGGTTTATTTTTACCTGTTACCCAAGAATTTTATCACACAGCTTTAGAGAGCAGCGAGTGCCCTTGCACCCATTACTTTTGCTCTCTGAAGATGGCTTTATAAATTGAGCTGTACTGTCTCTATTCTTTTTCATTGGCTTGACTGTTTCCTAAAATATTTTATTTTGATTATAATGTATGTTATTTTACTTGGCTGTGAGCTTAACTAAAATGTGGGAATTGGGCTGAGTTCTTTCTACCTCCTGCCTTTTTCCTAGTTTCTCAGCTCCCATCTCATGTGGATTTAACACTTTTTTATTACCCTCAGAGCCTGTGAGATGCATTAGTGCATTAGGGTCATGCAATTACCCATGTAAGATTTAGATAAATAAGAATATGTCTTCACAAAATCCTGTTATGCCTTATTTGAATTTTGGAAGTGTCATGAAGGGAGAGAGAGAAGACAGTAGTCAGGAGACAAAATATTTTTAACCAGATCTGCCTACAGATTAAAATGAAACTGATGGAAGTAGAAGAATGTCTGTGGATCTAAAAATCTTAACATGGCAGTTTTCAGAATTAGAAATGACAAATACTTCTTTAGATCCAGGAAGACTCTTTATTTCTTTGGGAATTTTGGATCAGTTTCAGCTATTTTTGCTGGCTTTTTTTATCTAAAGAGATGACTTTCTCATAATTAAAACATAAGATGCCAGAACAATTTTTCTTCAATGATTTCATCTTCAGTAGAAACATTTGTCTGTGGAAACATACCTTCTTGCTTGAAAACTAATAAACAAAATAACTAAACTTTTAAAAAACCCACAACCCGAAAAGCTCTCAGAACTATTGAGGACTTTCAGGTTTATACAGATTTAATCATAGTTTGTTGTTGTTATTTTTACAGTATATCAGATCCCAGCCTGATATGTGTGGAAATACTTCTCATTTTCCTGATCTTTTTCAAAATCAAGGCCAAAGATATTAAAAAAAATAACTTTGAGGGAAAAACCTCTTCAAAATCACCCTAAATCAGAGCTTTCTGGTTGGGAGTCCTAATGAACTCAATACATTAGAACTCATATCAAGACAAGAAAAAAAAAAAAAAGTAAAGCTATCTGCAGATACAGCTGGGAGTTTTACCTCAATGTGGCAGGTTAACATCACACTGTGAATGATAATGGATTCAACCTGAAGCTGGGAAATGCTGTAATCTCTCTTGTGACTGGGAAATCAAGAAGGAAAAACTGCATTGCTGATATAACACAGGCAGTGTAACAGCTTTTACTGATGGCAGAAAACTCATTCTCACACCCAGAAGGTGTCTGGGAGCTGACAGCATCTGTGTCAGGTCAGGTATTTCACAGTTCTATATGTTTCCTTTTTCTTTATTGTGGTGTTGCTCAGTGTTTTGAAAAAATTCCAGCTACCTATTTCTTGACTAAAGGTTATAGTAATGGTTGATAAAATCATAAAGGCCATAGAGAGGGAAAATAGTTTCCAACAGAAAGAATACAGAGCACCAGATGATGCAGGTGTAATGTTCGTAAAAAACTGATAGTAGTTCTTTAACTTACACATAGTTTTAAGTAACGTCTACATCTCTTTGCTTATTATGGATACTTAGGACTTATGAAAAACAAATAGATAATTATTTAAAATAAGGAATTTACAAGCTTTCTTCCGACGCAAACTAATACATTGCTTCTGGCTCAAGATTTCTCTGAGCTGCAAATTGGAAAGTATTCATAGGGAATGGCAATGCCTGCTTTCTTTCTTTGTTCCCAAACTCCTGCCTAGCCATCTTCTACTGACCACTGCTGGAGACTGAGTGCTGGGATAAGCACGTCTTTGGCTGGATTCCCTTTTACAGCAGCATTGCATCTGTAAGGCTCGGACTCACCAGTCTGTTGGACAAAGGGTTTGGCAAGGTCTACATTAACATGTGACTCCATGAAGTAGGACAGGATCACTAGATGGGAGCTGAAACCCCTATATCTGTGGTTTTCCTTTGAACTAGATTTAATCTCATCTTCTGGACTGAACATACCCCTCATGTGTGTGATCATGATGTATTTGACACAGTAGCAGGGAATAGATAGTTGTTTGTGTACTCCTGAAGCAGAGCTTCCAGTTTGATTTCCTGTAGAGGTAATCTGATTTGTGCTCACCCAATCTACCCAGTGTGCTGAACCATTCCGCAGCAAGCAGGCACAGCAAGGCATTTGTTTCAAATTTACACTGATATTCTGAAAAAATATATTACTGTAACTTAGATCTGCTTTGTCTCAGCTTCTTGCAGAAAGACTTTTCTTTCCATTTGTATAGCTGGGAACGGCTTCTGTTTCAGAGTGATCCTTATATGATATGTGGGGCTGACCTGATGGCACAGGCATGCAAGCCCAGTAATTAGTTAATTAGCATTATTAATGTATGTGTTTAATAGGCATGCCTGCAGAAAGAAGGTAATCAGCTATGTTGGATAATATTATAGAGCAAGTTTGTATCTAACGTTGCTGAAGTCCATGCTTTTTCCTGGTAACACAGAAGGGATTTCAGTATGAAAAAGCTCAGTGAAGAGTCAAGAACAAATTCAGCAATGTGATGATGTGTATGTTTTCTGCCTGTATTTTTGAATTACATTTCTGTCACATAACAGAGAAATAACAGCAATACAGACACTGCAGACCAGATCTGCAGAAACTCATTTACATTTAGGTGGAACAATGCTGCTGTCCTGAGGCAGTGACAGAGGCAACATTTCAAGGAAGCACTGAAGTGGAGGAAAAAAGTATGAGGCCATGAACTCGGGGGAGACAAGGACCAGAGCAAATTTCCTGTGGCTTCTCTGAAGGTAGAAGAGGTTGGAATTTCCACCAACGTTGCAGAGCAGGCTGACTGGTTTGGGAATTGCACTGGTAATCAATGCTTGTGGCACTGGGAGGAAGAATGTGGATGCCACTGCTTTGAGGAAAAGAGCTGGTCAGTTATGTTTTGCCTTTGCCAGCAGCTCCTGGTGAGTTTTTGCAGTCATTAGAGCTGCAGTATGAAACTGCTCTGTGGGACCTCACCACACTGCAAATAATGGCATCATGCTTATGTGGCTGGAAAAAATGAAGGGCCAAAAATCTCACTTGTAGCTTCTGTTCTTTTGTCTTTCTGAGATATCTTTTTTCTTTTCAATGAAGGTTTTGGGGAATTTTAATTATGGAAATAGTTGTGTGCAGACATTTTGAGATTTTTAAAACATGGAAGGAAATGCCTGTCCCAATTACCTGAAATAATGGGAATTATTAAGAGCAAATTATTTTGCGCTTTTCCTACACAACATCACATAACTGAAGTAATATCTAATGATTTTCATCATCATCAAAAAAAGATAGTGTCATGGCATTTGTTGCCACTCCACCAATGAGAGCATTAACACCATCAGATTCAAGCCAGAAATAGGTATTTTCAATTTGAAAAACCAGTGTAACATATGTGATTAAATTTCAGCCATTCAGATAAAAATTCCATATGCAGAAGGGATTTTATTTCTTTTATTTTTTATTTTTAATAATGATGTTATGTTTCATTCTGAATTTTGAGAGTATCAGAGCTTATTTAAGGAAGATATATTTACAGACTTCTGTGTGACACATCACTACTGCTTGAAATCTTTGGCAGTGCATTATAATTTATTTTATGTCATCTTAGATTGGGTACAAAAAATGCAAATTCTGACTTCTGGTGTTTGTTTTCAGGCTTTTTTTTTTTTTTTTGTAATCTAAAATAGTGCTAAATTAAACAGAGGGCTCACCATGTGAGATGATAAATCTCACCAATCACTTCAAAAGACTTTCTGCAAAATACTTTATAATCAAGGTGAATGAAAACCTTTAACAACTAATGAAGTCAGTGAGAGCTGAGAGTTTCCTCTGGAGACATGTCTGGTAAATTTTAGGTTTGAGCTTCCTCTGGAAAACCATCCTACTGTAAGTCTGTGCTACAGCCTTTTTAATGGTTAGTCAACAACCTAGATCTGACCTTAGATTTAATCAAGGTAGGTGTTTGGGTGTTGATCCATGATTTACAGAAGGTTTATGTTCAGAATAAAATGTTCTTCAGTTTTAGGGCCTTTAGTTGGATGATGTGAATAAGAGTCTTCAGGTACAAAACACCTATTTTTAGGTAATAAATCCTCCCATCCTCTATTCAACTGCACAGCCAGAATTTGCAACAACATCCAGGACATAGTCCTAGAATAACTGTGGGGTTTCTTTAAACTCAAAACCGACACATATCGCTGGCTTAGTCTAAATAATACCTTGCTCCTAAAAGCTTTTGCACATTAGACTACCACACTCTAATGATTATAGCTGTACTTTACATACAAATACTGTCATAATGTAGTGGTAAAGGAATAAGTCATGCATATATAACTTTGAGCTAATTCTAACTTTCGAAAAACAACCATTTACAAGCTTATTACCTTATTTGATGCAAGAATGACTCTTCTTTCACAGTAATATTCCTTTGGATGACGTAAGATAACACCCATACACTCTACTGGGCAAACCCATAGGTAAGTACTGGGGGGTTGGTGTGTGCTTCCGTATGGATTGCAATCATAGAGTAACCTCTTCCTTTTACAATATGCGATAATCAGCTGAACATTTCACGCATAACAGTATTGTGGATCTGTGTAATGGAGCAGAATGAAACACTTTTGTTTAAATAGGTAATTTTTGGCTTGTTACTGAGATTCACCTTGCTTTTAGTGCGGTCACATGTTTTGGGAATGTATTTCTGGGTGTTTGAGCATGACTGAAACTTTGCAACTTTTCGGGGTAAGTATTATTCTGCTAGGAATTAAATTCTTTTCCATCAGCATTTAAATTATAAAAGAAAGGAAAACAACAGAAACTCTAATCCTCACTGAATCTGTAACTGCTGTTCCATGGAAGAATGGATTTTAAATATTTAATGCCAATAAATTTTGTGTTTCTCTGTTAAAAAGGGCATATTTAATATAAGCCTGAGGAGAATTTTTAGAAAAATACCAAGAGAAACTTGAAAAATTAATGTTGGAAGAGGGCTTTTAGGAAAAAGGGAGGCAAATGTTTTTTAGAAGTTATTAGAACTGTCTTTTTGTCCCACTCTTT
>VXBT01005503.1:0-73052 GCA_013400235.1 Oriolus oriolus | reverse complement strand
TTTTTTTTTTTGTGAAAGTAGTGATTGCATTGGACATGCTGCTATCTGTGTCATGAAAAAGATGACTTTGAGAAATGTGGGAATCAATTTGGCTGAACTAGAGGTGTTGAAATGGCTCCCAAGTCTATTAAAACTTTCACACATCCACATTTCCAGACTAATAGTTGACATCACCTGTCCCATCCCAACAGAGCCTGTCAAGAGGAATGAGAACTGGTGTAATATGACAGCTGTTTTTAAGTAAGTGAGAAGAAGTGCTGCTGCTATTGCTCCCCTTGATTGTAGAACATGGGACACAATGGGCTGCATGAAGTTCAAGGAAGGGCCTTGTCTGAAGAGAAGCTATTAAGGAGGCAGGAGTGAACTGGCTGCAGGCATTTCACATTTAGTGGTCTGGGAAAGAATTGGTAAGATGATAATTGTGGGGAGGAAGGAAGAAAAAGAATGAAAAGAGGAAAAGGGTATGTGAAAGATGCAAAGGGAGAATAGTAAAGATACACAAATACTATAAGAAGACATTAACCTCAAGGTGTCACCTCTGATTAATGAGAACCACACTGCTGGAAGCTGAGAGGATATATGCAGTGATATGTATCACTTTGTGGTATATACATGCCTTTCTATGCTTTTCTTGCAGTTTTTGGTCCTAGCTGTTGTTGGAATAGGGCATTGAAACAGAGAGCTTCATGCAATGACCCAGGAAGGACATTCATTTATTCTTTCTATGTTTTGCCACAGTAGTGAGGAGACACAAACCTGAAAACAAACAACAAAAAAAGGAGACAGTCTTATCATTAGCCAAATGCATCCTTAAAATTCAATTTCACGTTTGCTGCCTGAGGATGTGATTTGGAAACTGGCCAAAGAAATAGGAATCTCTTTCTGGCAAGTCTGAGTTTAGCTCTGGTCTAGCCTCAGGCAAATTATATCATCTTGCTACACGAATGACAAACACAGAACGAAAAATGCGGACCAGTCTCACCCAAGATACTGAGGGGGTGCTTATATCAATGGTTATGTGAAGTGTATGTTTCATGCTGTATAAAAATTATCACCATTATTCCATTCTCAGTTGAACTCCTGATAAAACTGTGATACGCTGGTGGGAAGGCTTCTGGGAGTCTGCTATTAAGGTCTGCCTGCCACCAAAGTGAAAGCAAGGTACCAATGTGTCAAGTGGAGTTCAACTGTCTGCATTTGTACTGTCAATCATGCATTCATAAAACAGAGCTTTTTCTTGGCTTTAGTTAAAAATATTTCTGGAGTTCATTTCTCTTCGTTGTCAGGCCAAATAGCATTGAAGGTAAGGAGTTTAAAATAAATTTATTGCGAGGAGGTATGTTTGTTCTTATACTGTCTTTTACAAATATCTTTATGTGCAGGTATCTTTATTTTCTTGCATCTGTGGATAATGTTAATTATTTAATATATAGAACATTTACCTGCATGCGTGACATATTTTAAGCAAATGATTATAAATGTCATGTGCATGGACACACACGCTAATAAAAGCTTGTGTTCGTTTGTGGAAGAATGTTAAGTGTTTCCAGCTTCTATCACCTTATGATATCCTACAAAGTTACTGCTCTGGGTAAGTGCTGCACCTGGGGAGGAAGAGCCCCAGACACCAGTGAATGCTGGAATGCAGCTTTGCGTGAAAGGACCTGAGGACACCAACCTGGACGTGAGCCAACAACATGGCCTGGCATCAAAGAAGACATTGGCCATTCTGGGCTGTATGGGGAGTGTTGCCAGCAGGTCGAGGGTGCTGATCCTTCCCCTCTGTTCAGCGCTGGTGAGGTCACACCTGGAGTTCTGGGTCCGGTTCTGAGCTCCCCAGTACAAAAGAGACATGGACGTGCTGGAGAGAGTTCGTGGAGGGCTCCGAAGATGATTAAGGGACTGGAGTATCTCACAGAAGGAAAGGCTGCAAGAGCTGTGACTGTTCAACCTGGAGAAGGGAAGGATTAGGGGAAAATTTTAAAGGAATGTCTGAAGAGAGAGTGCAAGGAGGGTGGAGCCAGGATCTTCTTAGTGAATGCTCAGTGACAGGATCAGAAGCAATAGGCACAAACTGAAACACAAGAGCTTCTCTCTGGACAGTAACCACTTTTACACTGTGAGAGTGATCGAGCACTGGCAGAGGTTGCCCAGGAGACTTTTCCAAGGATGGAGTCTCCGTCCTTGGAAAAATAGAAAAGCCATCTGAACACGGTCTTGGGCAACAGCTCATCAGTTTGTCCAGTCAAGTAAAGCATGTTTAATTAGTAAAAAAGAAGAGTCTATGAATAAGAATCAGTTGGCTTTGACTATTTGGAACAGTGCTCATATTTTTTTTTCAGAAGGAAGATATGCACACACTCATGTCTTCTCTCATTACTGTGGGACACAAGAATGTAAAGAAAATAACTTATGGTAGTTTACTGCAATAAAGATAACCCCCTGATTTTTATTAGGCTAAAGTGGCAATTTATTACAGTGGAAAAGAAGAAATGAAATTTTCTGTAAGCTTAATTCAAGGAACTGAAAAGAATGCAATTCATAATAACAAATTTATTTTTGAACAGGTGTAAAAATTCTATAGATGATTTTACATTTAAGGAGAATGAACCAATCTGAGGAATTCTCATTAACTTTCAAGGACCATTTGGCAGGTAATGGAACTCATCCTCTAAAACATTTATTTGTTTTGTCTTATAGACACACATGCCTATCTCTGAACAACACAATTCATTGTAGGAGGAAAAAGCTGTTTCTTTTGCATAGAAGCCAGGAGTAAAAGCAGCAGAGAAATACAACAGGGAGAGGAATAAAACTGAGGCTAGAGAGAGAATATATAGAGTAAGAAGAAAACAAATAAATTCATTTGCCACAAAGAACAAGAACAATTAAAAACTACTGGAGGCTTACACTTTTGACCCGGAAAAAACCCACAATTTACAGCCTTGTCTTAAAAAATGTTCATCTTATGTTTTATTGGAAATCTCGTAGTGTTATTTAGCTAATTTTTTTGTGTGGAACTATGGAAAACCTGGTACTGGTTTGTGTCTCTCATCTGTCTCCCTCTGCCCTGCAAAGGCTTTGCATTCTTTTGCTGTAGAAAGCACAAGCCTGTGAGTCTGTGATTTACTAAAGATGATATTGCAATGGTTGGGAGACTTTTCAGTGGAAAGAAATGGATGCTGCCATTTCACGTTTTGAAAGTATAAATGAAACAAAGTTGGAACCCTGACTTGAGAATTGAAATCTATACAGTAACAAAATTTATAGCTTGAAATACAAGGACATAAGAGTTTTAATTTCTTTTTTGTAAAGAAACTCAAAATTCTTTATTTATCAACAAAAGTTTGCGGACAAGGGGGTTTATTTCTTTTTTTTTTAAATATACACAACATTGTTCATTGCTTGGAAATACATGATCCATAATGCTTTACTCAATGAAAAGTGATAGAGTGGTTTAGTTTCTCCTGTATTTTTTCTGATGCCCCTAACTTCACCAACTCCTTGTGCTGGACAGAACACTTTAGTTTCAACACACGTTGAGAAACTGGAAGAAAATATAAAGGAGGCTATGTCTAACTCTCTGAGATATCATGAAACTCTACTACTATATTATTATGACAATGGATATACACCACGTCTTTGATTTTCTGTTAGAACCTGTTGAAGAAGTATTATTTCTATTTATTTTCATTATTTTCCATCATGACCCATGCATGCTAGTCTACAACTAGAGATTACAATTTGTAGAATGACCAGCAGAAATGGAAAGTGGTCATCTTGTGGATTTATTCCTATTGCAATATATTTACATCATAGAAAGGTGAAATGAGTCAGTCAGCCTACAAACACACTGAGTGCTCTCAAGTACCTGCACTTGACTTCAAGTTTTCCTGCCTAGATTCTGTTTTCTTAGATAATTGGCCTAAAGTGTCCTAGCCCCTCTTAATGAAGGAGCTAAAACCACAAGCTACTCTTCCTGTTCATCATGTGTCTCACTCTGCCTTCCTGCCTTCTCCCCTCCCCCTTGACAATTCTTCCCTTCACAGGTTGTTTCCCCGTGTGCCAGAGGAGCACCAGAAGCACTGAATAATCATTTCCTTGGCCTTTTGCCTGTCTCTAAAACAGTTCATGGTCTTAAGTTGCAGGATGAAGTACATAACTGACATGTGTTCTTTGGAGAAGGCAAACATTCAACCTACAGCAAATACTGCCTATGGACTTGCACTGAAGTGAAAAAATGATCTGGAATGATATAGGTTTGATAAGTTTAAGTAATGCAGATAATTGTCTCTGATATTTTCTGTAAACTGCCTTTCCTCTCCAGAAAGAGAAAGAAACAGGTCATTTGATCTTGTAACTCACCATAATAAGGGTGTTATCTGACTGGAAAAAATGGAGGAAAGGTAATTTAAGTCTTGTCTATATCTTTGTGTGCTGGGCAGAGGAGTCCTAGAGAAATAATCTACAAAGTAGAAATTAAAGACCTATTATGAATGGGTTTAGCAAGAATCTAGTGTTTACGGTTCTGTGTAACTATCTCTCCTCAGGCTGCCTCTTGGAGTCTCACAGCTACCTGTTAGCCACTGAAAAACTATTTAAAATTAAATAACTTGCCATATGCCACAAATCAAGTACAGTAATATCCTCTCTTTGGAAAGGAACTCAAAAAGTTTATTTCATCCTCATGCTTTCACAGAGAAATAAAGACAGGTGATTTCTCTTGTTAACTCTAAAGAAACTGTTTGAAGACAAGGGTAAACTCAGAACTTCATGATTTAGTCCTAGTGTATCAAATACACAGAGCAGTCACCAGAAAAAAAAAAAAAATCTGTTGAATGGGTTAGAGATGGGAGTTCTAAATTTTTTCTTTTTTTGTTAAGACCTGCTAGAACTTATTTTTTTACAAAGTGTGATGGGCATATGACTGAATGAAAGCAGTACATAATGTTCCATTTAAGTAAAAAGTAATTCAGCTAATCAATGTTTAGGGACTTGGAAGGTTTAATTAATATACTGACATAAGAAATTGTGTCATGCAGAATTCTATGTCTTTAAAAATCCCTTCAAGTACATCCTGTACTGTGTACTCTCAGAGAGTAACATTTGCATGATGAATGCAGAGGGTACATTTGAATTGCAGTAACATCCCAATATCTCATTTTTGTTGGAGTAAATGATAGTTAAATCACATTGGTAAAGTGTGTCCAGTCAGTGTTCTAGCAAACACCAATTCCATGGTAATAAACAGTCTCAGTACCTCACAAGCAATAGGCTATGGTTTAGTTTGGCACTTTTATACTTATATATCATTGCTTTTGATACCCTCAGGAGTGCAAAATTTATGCAAAGAGTAACATTCTTCTTTTCGTGGTTTCTCCTGACTCTCATAAATTTTGTGTTTGTAAAATTTCAAAAATCTATTGGTTCTGAAAGTTTTGGTCTACTTTAATAAAAGCTAAATGAGCCCAGCCCAGTCTGTATAAGCCTCATAAACTTAGATGATCCTTTTACCAAATGCTTTTGTGACTCTGCATTTATTCAGTGCTGGTACCAGGAGTGTCATTTAACTGCCTTATGGCTCCTGGCCCATTCAGTCTCATATACATTTAAAACTAGGTTGATGGGATTTAATGCTTTAACTTATCCAATGTGTATTTTTATTGCTCCTGGAAATGGATGTGCTGACACTTCCATGAGCAAATTCTTTCTTTTTTTTTTTAACTTCAAGAAAATTTGAAACAAAATGTATTATTTATATAATTTTTTAGTACTTTAAAAATGTAAATATATTCTTTTCAGCCTCACCCTACATGTTTCATACAGCATTGACTTGTCTAATAAATTAAGGCCCAATCCCAAATCTGTTGAAATTTTTCTTGTATGCTTCTTAAATGGATGCTGTATGAGAATTCTGACACGTACTGATCCAGATGTGCAAGCAGATATATTTGCTTAGATCTAGATGGAGAAATTTATGACATTACTCTTCACATCCTGAGCTTTTTAGTAACAGAGCATGGCCTTCTTTCAATGTGACAGACTGCACAAGGGACAGATGACAGGAGTAAAGAAACACATTTTGTTGTGGTATTTCTGTCTTTGTAACAGACAAGATTACCAGGCACAATGCAGGTGTGTTACCTCTTATCGCGTATGTTGAGGAAAGCAGAGAAATACTTTTGATTAACTATGTTTTTGTTTTCCTGGTGACACAGCTGCTTGAGTACAGCCATGGCAGATGCATCATGGACGTAGAGAAATTAAGTGGGTCAAGGTGGGCTCATCATGTGTAGCTGGGTCCTGCCCTCAGCTGTCCTTCTGTCTCCTGCTACCTCCTGTCTGCCTCTTCTTCAGTGGTTGTTCTTCCTCTTGATGTTTATAATGGCTTGTTATCATGACTTTACAGTTTCTGATGAGACCACCGGAAAGAGGATGCACATTTTGAACAGTAGGATACCAGGAGAGGAAGAATTAAGGCTTTTTAAAAAGCAAGTTGTTAAATTAAAACCTATCACTTGCTATGATTTTAGGTAGAAATTTAAGCATACATGAAAGGATCCATCAGTTCCATATACTATAAGAAGAGTGAAGCAGGTAGAATTATCTGTGTGCCTTAAACAATTTTTCAGTACGAAAATATTCTCCTATGCAAAGATATGCACAGCTTGCATTTCTTTCTTCCTTTTTTTTTTTTTAAATTTCAGAAATGTTGGAGTTGGTTGGTTTTCTGGTGTTGTGGTTTTTCTTTGTTTGTTTGTGTTTTTTTTTAACTTGGGACAGCCAATTCACGTATGATAAAGTGAGCAGGTGTATGAATCTTTTCATACACCCTTTAAATCCATCCATTCATGCTTCTTAGATATTTTCAGAATTATGAGACTATAAAATAACCTAAAGCATTTGCTATGGATTTTTATCTTAAATTAATGTGTAGTGTCTTTATTCAAAGAAGAGGGTTGGCTGAATGCATGGTTCATTTTTTCACTGGCATACTGAGCTGCTGCGTGCAAACTGAATTACTTATTCATTATAATATTTTTCCATTGCTTTCTGAGCAATTTTGTTCTAGATCAAGTTTTTATGATACTGTGTGTTATCTTTATCAACATCCTAGGAAATGCTGACATTTGTTCCCTCCCAGATGGAGGTTTTCAGAATTTGATATCTATCTGTAACTGATTTATGAATTTCCAAACCTCTTGTGGATAGAGCATCTTCAGTGTTGCCCTCTGCTCCAAGTTCTGATGAGAATGTTTTCAGTGTTTTTACTATAAATGATTGTATTGTTATAGGCACTCTTGTATACGCACTCTTGTGCATTATTAAAGGGGGTGGAACAACTGCCTGAAGATTCATAAACAACCAGCCATCATATACAAAATTTAACTGATAGATATTCTCATACTGTATGTGTAAAAAAGGTGTATGAGCAATCCTGCTGATTATCAACAGGGAAAGAACTCCAAAGCTCCAGTTGTGATAACTACTGCTATTCAATTTTTCCCTTCATACTTAGTACCGTGCTTTTTTGTCCTCGTGCTCTGTGATGGTTCATGCCTTCTTAATTTATGGAGATGTCAGTGAAACTGGCCAGACTGCTCCTCTGTCTGTTGTTTAAAGAAGATTTATTTCTTTGCTCCAAAAGGTGAAAGGATGCAAAGGTAAGGGCACACCTGTGTTCTATGAAGATATTAGTATACTCAGACCATAGTGTCTCAACATGTGGTGCATATTGCCCTTACATAGCAGTAATGACAAAGAGAAGCTAAAAGTCTGGTGTCTCTTTTGTCTTGGTTGTATTGCTGTCCCAGCTGTAACTAGGTAGGATTGTGTTTGCTTTTCGGTGCCTGCATTATCATACGTATTGCAAACAAATCTTTCTTTTGCTTCTTTACTTACTACTCCAAGAAACTTGTATTTTCTGCTCTCTCTTTACCCTATGTTGTCTCTTCTAGGGACACCACAGAAACCCCCCCAGATTACAGCTTCCTTTACGCCTTTCAAAGGTTACAATTCAGTTGTCATTCTTTGCCCAGTCTCCTAGTGCCTTAAAATTCAAATTCTCTGAATCTGCCATGGATGTGAAAGAATGTGAATTATGATCCAATAGAACATTTATTCTTATGAAGTATAAGGCTAGAAGTCAAGCACCATTAAAGGCAAAAACATGTGACTCGTTGTGCCATAAGTCACTTAATAAAATATTGTGTGATTCTAAGTAGGCCTGGTGCAATTCTCTACTTAAAAAAACCAACAGAACAAAACACAAAACCAATCTCAAACCATAAAGAAAGTTCAGGAATAATTTATTTTAAATTATTTTAAAATTACTTTATTGAATACAAATTAAACAGGTTAAAATTATGATTTATATGTACTATATTTTAGGTTAACACTAAAAAGTCTACAAATGGATTTAGTTGAAAAGGAGTATATCTGTGCATTTTTAAAGCTAATAGAATCACTGGGTTGTGCAGGTTGAGTGTCATAGAATGGTTTGGGTTGGAAGGCACCTTAAAGATCATCCAGTTTCATTTCTCTTGCCATAGGGACACCTTCCACTAAAGCAGGCTGCTCAAAGAAAGCCCCATCCAACCTGACCTTGAAACTTGCAAGGTTGAGGCATGCAGAGTCTCTCTGGAAAACCTGTTCCACTGTCTCACCACTCTCACAGTAAAGAGTATCTTCCTTGTATCTAATCCATACCTACCCTCTTTCAGTTTGAAGCCATTCCTCATTTTCCTGTCACAACATTCCATTGTAAAAAGTCCCTCTCTGGCTTTTTGGAAGGCCTTCTTGAGGTAATAGTAGGCTGCTATGAGGTCTTCAGAAAGCCTTCCATAAATTCTTTCAAAATTGCTCAATTTTTTCTCACAAGCAGAAGTATATGAGGATTGTGAGCATCTAGTCTGATATAAGTAGTAAAGACATTAGATCCTGCAGTCTTTTGTTACCATTTCTTCTTGCAGTGGCTGTTGAGAAGTTGATCAAAGTAACTTTACAGTACAGAAGTGTGTGGTAATATTCTATCAGGAAAAGCATTATTATAAAGAAAAATATTTAGTGCTGTGTAAGAGCTAAACCAAGGTGAGTTTCTTATCTGTTCTTAAATGCTTTGCACTTAAATATTAGAACTTAGACCCTTTTTGTGTGAGATCCATGCATATGTGTGAAGCCAAAAGGTGCTGACTTGTGCTGCTCTTAGAATGGGAGCACTTACATTCACAGTGAATGTCTTCCAGTTGCTGGCATCCAGTAGATGGTGGAAGCATGATCAATAGTCAAAGAACAGTTTCTCAGTCTGAAATAGAGAAATCTATATTTTCACCTTTCTTCTTTTATCTGAAGAAAAAAGTAATCAAAGTTTGTAAAATTCCGTTTGGAGGTGTGATACTCAAGACTCATTTTCATGAAGGTGCTTCCTGAATTTTAAATATTAAAGTTCTATTTAAGTAGTATCCTTCTCCTTCTGACATTTGGATTTAGATTAAAATGGTTCCAAAGCTTGTCTAACAGCTTGTTAAATGTTCACACCACAGAAGTAAGGGAATATTGTCACATTACATCTAGTTGTTCTGGTTTTGCCTGCCAGCCGGCGACAAGGTCAAAGCACAGCACAAAGATCTGAGTTACAGTTAGAAACAAAATACAATAAATTCCTCAGTAAAGTTGCCTAAATTTGAAACAAATTGAGAAAATAAATTTTTTTTCATAGCTCTGTCAAAGTATACAATGGTTATTGCACTGTCCCATCACTGGAGCCAGATTCTGAGAGATGCCATGCACTTAGTATTCCAAGATAATTTAATGTCCTTTGGAAATTTTTTCAGATGTTTTCCATGTCTGTCCTCCTATGGATGTATCTGCTGGTCAATAGATTTTATCTAATTACTGAGTGTGGAGATATAATTTCTTGCAGTGGGCTTTTAAATTATACAGTTCCACATCTATTGTCACTACTAATTTCTATAAACATGCCTTCAGTGCTGCAGATATAACACATACATTGGGCTGTTTCTTCTTTTTTTCTTTCTGTTTGCTTTTTTCTCTGGGCTTCTGAACACTCATTTTCATTTTGGAAAGGTATTGTGTTGGTGAGTTTCCACTGACTGCTCCTTTTATGCGTATAAATGCAATTGCATTGTCAGCTCAGAACTGAGCTTGAGGAAAAAGAATTGCAAAGCTGGAGGAGGGGAGAAATACCCAGAAACTTAAAGATGGAGGTGGGTTTTTAATGGAACTTCAAAATGGACTGATTTAGTTCAGGTCTTGCTTTTGAGACGTTTAAAGGGAGTAACACAACTGGCTTATTAGATTAGTTATTTATAACATCTTCAAATTGTATTTTGCCACGTGTGAATTTTCTGTCTTATTGTAAGAATTCACTTGGCAGTATGCTTGTTTTTTACTGTGTAACCTATATTCTTTTTTTTGTTCAGCAGTCACCCATTCTGGATTCAGGAACTTGTCCTGAATTCCCTGACAGAATTTAATATCAACAGAATACCTGTTTTTTTGGTTGCTTGTTAGAGAGCTATTGACAGCAGACAAGGCGATCGACGTGTGCACATACAGAAAGTAAGTCTGTGTAAGGTTTGTCTCCTTAGACACTGGGTTAGAGAACAAACACCCCATGAGAGACTGCAATTCTCTAATGGTTGCTCTTACCCCTTAGAGAAATAACCAGCTAGCTGAGAGTTCAGATGGACTCAAAGCACATTCAATTCTGATCTGTGAATGGGCAAATTTGAGTTGTGGGATGTGTGTGGGGTTGGCTGGATAAATGAGGGATGTTTTTGATTCCTATCTGTTGAAATATGGCCCTGGTCTTATAAGCTCAGCTTGTAAGAAGACCACTTACTTTCATGGGGATATTCATTAGGGACATTTTCTCCCTCTCTCTCTCTTTCCCTATCTCCTTAGAGAGCTCAGTAAGGAATGGTTTGGCATTAAAAGCAGGCTGTTTGTGAATCAGACACCTGAATAATGATCCTGAAGTTGTTATTTTTATGCAAATGTGGCTATTAGGATGAGGATGAATATACAAATTAATGAAGCCTGATATGGGAATAAGAATTAGTTAATCCAGCAAAAGCTGCAAATGGTATTTTTAATCTTTCAAAGGAACTGCAGGTAATTTTTTTTTATTATTTTCTCTATCTTCTTGCTTTCTCACACTTCTTCAAACTCTTTAGAGAACAATTTGGCTCTTAATGTCCAGTTGAAGAAGCATAGCATAAAACAATTCACTAAAATCCAAGTGTCTTATGGTCTATATAAACTAACTAAAATTGTGATTGTAATAAATTGTGGTACATCAGTCAGTTCCAGATCTAATCTTGTAGCTTTTAACAGTAGTTGCTTGTGATAAAACTTACTCTCTGTGGCCTAAGCCAAACTGGAAGAATTCATTCATCTGTTTCTTCAATACAGATTCTGCGGTGTGAGCGTTCTATTCCTTGCAGGTGATAAAGGGTTCCCCCACAAAGCATGCAAAATTTATCTACCAGTAGACTGAGTGACAATGTTGCTTTTAACAACTGAGGGAATAATACTGAGAGCATCTGTCTTGTGTCAGCTGGGGTAGAATTAATTTCTTTTCAATAGCTGTTACAGTGCTGTTTTTTGGATTTGGAATGACAATGGTGTTGATAACACACTGGTGTTTTGGCTTTTCTGCTGTTGTGCTTATCTTCAGTCAAGGACTTTCTTTCTCTGTCTCATACTCTGCCAGTGAGGAGGTTTGCCAGACAAAAAGCAAACTGTGAGGGAGCATAGCTGGGATGGGTCACCTGAACTGACCAAAGGGATATTCCACGCCCTAGAAAGTCATGCCCTATGAAGTATACAGTAAATAAGCTATGGGGAGTTACCTGGAAGGATGGCCAGTCTGGGTTCAGGAAGTGGGGTCTGGCATTGGTCAGTAGGTGGTGAGCAATTGCATTGTGCACCACTAGTTTTGGTTTTTTCCTTTTTATTATCATTATTAGTATTATTTTACCATTGTTACTGTATTTGACTCTGTTTTCAATTTTTAAACTGTTCTTATCTCAAGGTGCAAGTTTTACTTTGATTCTCCTCCCCATCCCACCAGGGTGGGGTGGATAAGAGGGGAGATTGAGCAAGCAGCTGCATGGTGTTTCATCTCCAGCTGGGCTTAAAACCACGACAGCACCTTAAATTCCTTCCTTAAATTCTATTTCATAGACTTCATCATTCTAGGCTTTTTTTTCCTTTCAATTTCAAAAGAATCTAAGAAGATCAAAAAATGTCTGTCTGTACTTACCCCAGTGTTAAATTTTCAGTGATTTCTTCTGCAGGCTGCTTTTTGTTGGAGCCCTCTGTAAAGGTAAAATCAATTGAGAAACATGTATGAAAATGGTAATATTAATAGTGTGCTGTTCTTCTTGAGATATCTGTTGGTACAGCATGTGCTAATACACTTGCCTCTCAATTAATCCATCTTTTCTTGGCTGCCCAGAAAGGAGGATGATTATTATTCAGTACTCTTTGCTGGAACTACCAAATCAGTATTTAAAATAAATTGGTCTTGAATTAGTTGCAAGCTTGAATGATGTAGTCTAGCAATTAGTTAATTTTTTTTAATAAAGTAAACTCTTTCTGGTGAACTAGTTAACTGTGTAACGTACCATTCATACACTCTTTATGATGCATTTTCACTCATGTTCTTACAAGGACTTCTACTGGAACAGATTTTATTAAGTTCTACCGTTCCCACTTAGGGAAAATATGAATTCTTTTGAATGTTAAAGTACTATTTTTCCTTGGTAAGGGTACCCTACTTTAGCTGTTTGGAATAGGAGATAATGATAACAGAAACTCATGATGTTTTAGCAAATATTGGTACTTTCAGCCTAACTTTAAAGTATGTCTTTGATTCAAAAACTGATTCTAAAGTACCCCTGTCTTTCTTAACAGATTGGGTATGTGTGCATGTGCACGCATGTTTTGTGTTAAGAGCTGTTTCTGTTTCTTTGGTATTGCTTTCTTCTTCAGCTGTAGGTTAGGGATGTTTAAATATAATACTCTGAGTTTGAAAAATGGGTAGATGTTGTCGTTAGAAATTTTATGTAATATATTCATTTCAGTGTCCCTTTGTTTAATGCCTGTTTTCATATCTGAATTGATGTGATAAGATTTATCACAGGAAAAAAAGTCAACTGTTTTTAGTCAAGTGGGTTCATAACTACCTTTGCCACAGTGGTTCTGCAGAGGTCAAATTTTGGCACAATGACACACCACACATTTCGTTACTCAAAGTTCTTGTTGAGAGCTTTGATGTCAGGCAGTTTTGGTTGCTTGAATACTTTTCCTAGCCGATCCACGGAGCTGCAAGAAAACCAGTACATTTTCTTGTTTCTAAGTATAGCACACATGTGCCGCAGTGGTGGCAGAGACAGAGAGAAAGCGCGACATAGATTTTCGGTGTTCATGAAGAAAATGCAATTATTTATTAATTTACAGACAGGTTTATATGAGTTACTTTGTCTGAAGTTTACTTTGAACAGAAAAGGTTATTGGATCTTTGATCAACCACCCCTAACGGTGATTGGTTGATTCAGAAGACACCTCTTTCCAAATATTTCTCCAAGCCATATCAAAACAATTTTACAACAGCTTGCACATGTGAGATAGGAAATCTAGTTTACAAAAAAATGTTGGCTTTGTTTTAAAATAGTCTGCCTGGGAACGTGAAAGTTCTCATGGAGTGCTGGAAAAGCAGGACTTAGGAAAACCAAGATTTTTACAAAATGCTGGGAAAGCTGAGAATTTTCTCTGCTAAAAGCTTTTTAGCATCCACACACGTGTATTTCCAGTAGATAGGAAGAATACTGGGTAAAAACCTGACTGATCATGTTTGAGAACAGTGGGTTAAAAACTGATATAGGTGCTTAGCTGAGAATGAGAAGGCAAAGGCAGTGTTGCTATGGAAGGATGTGAGAAAAACCTGGTTTGCATCTAGTGGGATAAAGATGGAGAAAATGTATGTTGAATATCCTGAATTAGTCAGCGCACCAAATACTAAGGAAGAAAAATTCCTTAGGCAAAAGAACAAACTTATGAGATATATAGATATAAGCATTAATACATTTAAAGCTGAAAACTGGAGAAGAAATATAGTGGTAAAACAAAAATAATAATTGTGGAAAAATGAATTAGACATGAGTATCTGACATGATTTCTAAAATTTCATTGGAATGGGCTCTGGCATGCCTTTCCATTTTGACTGTCTGCAAATATCAGCTTTGCTGAGCAGGTCTTCTGTGTCTCTCCTGAACTTGTACAGAACATACAGAATTCATACAGAACTCATACAGAACATAACACATAGGATAGTGGACTCTCTGGAGGCTCTGCAAATATTAGTGTGAACAGAATCCCAATGATATACACAACTCCAGTAGTGAATTGCTTGCATCTTATATGTTGCTTTGCAACAAGTTATGTATGACACTTAGAAACAAAATTAGCCATAAATAAAAAAATAGCAAGAAAAAATCACTATAAAGGAGCAAAATGTCATGGAAAGAATATTCAGCTGAATGAATGGATAGGGAAAAAATTTTGTTTGTGAGTGAAAGACTCTGATTATGAAGTCACAAATAAAGTTTTAAAGGAGACCTGTTCCATTGTTTAGACAGTGGTTAATTGGTTTTTCTCAAAGCAATAAATTTACAGCCTGGATTTATTGGAGTATTGATGTCGCTGCCTGCAAAGGAAGTTTGTCTTAGGTAAGATAAATGACATAGACTAAAAATGGGCTCTTTTTGAATGTAGTGTTCCAGTAATTTAAAAATGATTGTGTATTTTGCCATGTGGGAACCGGCAGAAGCAGGGACTGTGGTGAGGACTATTGATTGCTGCAGGAGTGAGTACTTCCTAAACAATTGTATCAGTGAAAAAAAAAAAAAGAAATCAATCAAACATGTTGAGAACTTTCAAAGAAAAATACTATCTCTTATTCAAAATATTAGCAAGTTCTGTCAGCTTGAAAGATGACACCTGCACACACAGGTGTTGCTTTTCATGCAGAGCATTTTGTGTAATATGGCTCTCTCTGGTTATAGTACTGCACAGAAGTGATATTGACATCACACAGCACTGAACAGTTAAGTATTCCTAAATGCTTTCTGTCACAAGTCCTTTCATTTACCTCCTTAAAGGCATAGAAAAGCCAAAAGTAAAAACTAAATCTTTCCCCATGTTTCATAGTGATTTTCACTTGGGTTTTTCTTTTTAAATACTTTGTTCTGATATAGTCTAAGAATTGCAACCATTTACTTTACACTGGGAGATTAGATGACCTGAAACCATGGATCAGCTGAGAACATGATTTTGTTTCCAAGTCAAACCATTCCCTTTAGGGTTTCATACTCTTCTTAGATTCCTCGTCTTCCTTTTGGGCTATATCTTCTGCCTCCTTTTAATGTTTTTCGTCCTCACTCTGAACTGCTGGGATTTGGTTTTTTTTTCAAAATTTTCATGGCCTTCTGACTATACAATTTAATATTTTTGAAAACCATCTACTCTGTTCCTAATTTCATCTTTTATAAGCTTCCTGATACCTTCTCTGTTACTCCTTATATCTCCTGGTAGCATCTATTCTTTTTCACTGATTCATAATATCCTAACAAGGCTGAGTATTGTTTTCCAAATGAATAGCTTTATTCAGTGAAAAATGCAGTTTTAGTCAATACAAAATTTTTGAGACTCTTGCAAAACTGGGTGAATATTTTAGGACCTTTAATTTAAAAAATGGTTCCTCAATACCATTTGTTGGAATATATTCAAATTATTTCTCTGGGTTCATTGGAGGTGTAAGAGTATGCATACAAACAGCTGGAGGAGCTATCCAATCCTTTTCAGAAGCTTGATGGAGTCACCCAATTTACTAATTCTTCCAGGTCTAAGAAGATGGATAAAAATTAAGAAAGAGAACTTTGAATGGATTTTTCCTGTTCTTTCCTGCTGAAGCTGTTCTGTGTTAATAATTACATTCTTACACTTCGGGATATCACAATGGAATGGTCGTCTGTGAGGTCAGGAACATCTGAGTTCTGGACCCTCTTTGAAGATTGTTTAGATAGATGCCATAAAATGGGACTGTTGAAAATGGAGACAAATGTACACCAGAAGAGCTGACATTTGAAAGTTTGGGGAAAAGCTCTGAAGGTGCACAGTGGGAATTTGTAGCCTGCTCTCCAGAGGAGTCATTTAACCAGATGTTTATAAAGTAAAGAGAACATTATAACTCTCCTCTCTGGAAGTTTTAGATGAGGCTCTTGGGTGTGCAGGTGTATCTCTTTGTTCACCCAGTGCTCCACTTCAACCAAAAAACTTGAAAATGCGATGAAATAATTTTTCTCAAAACTTAAAAAAACTTATGGTTTCAAATGCAAAGTATTATGTCAAATCGTATTTTCAGCTGTGCCTGAAACACATTTTCAGTACTTTGGCCATTAAATAATAAAAATCAGTCATCCATTGAGCATAATCTAGACCCAAAGTGTCAGACCTGTCATCATCTTTGTCAAATTCTTCAGGTGATTATGTCAGCAGCAGCTCCGTTGCCTTCATTAGAGTTTTAGCCATGAATTATATCAAACTCGGGTGTTTGGAAAGAAAATTAATCTCCTTTAACAACAGCGATTGGATGGAAATTGACTTTTAAATCTCTACCTGTGTCTCATCTCTTGGCTGAGAGATCCCAGTGTGCATGCAGTAAATACACCAAGATAATTTGTTCAGTGGCTAATTTCTTATTTTTCAGAGGGAACAACTTTGGAAAGCTTCTTGTTATTGCTATGAAGATAAGCTAAAATATTATCCTGTGTTCTATTGTGAATATACAAAAAAACTTTCTATAAAAATACATACATGATTCTTAAATCTGTTTTTTACTATTGAAAAAGAATTATTCACAGAACTTGTATGAGAATGGATTTTCTTAGCCAGGTTGCTGATGGAAAAAGCCATAAACTAGCAAGCTATGTTCATGGGTCAGTGAATACTTTCTGACTGGAAATATATGAGAGTCTGTTGAGAGAGCACATCACGCCCTACTCTCATTCTAACATCATTCAGTTGTTTTTGAGAGGTGAGAGATTTCTATATGCCATATCATCTCTTTTTATTATTTTTAACACCAGCTTTCTGAACATGCTTTTTTCACCCCACCCTGTGTCCTTGTTCTTTTTTATTTGCCAGAAGAAGTGACTGCGTGGAAGGAAAGATGCAAAAATATGACAGCGACAGGATATTGATACAGACAGTAGTTTAGATAAAGAGATGTTCTCACTGTCCTCTGCTCCTCTCTTCTGTGTGCTTTCATAGCAGTGTATTATACAAATAACTTTACCCACGTTATCTAGAACATGGTGTGGAATAAGCCTCCCTCTCCCTCAGTAAATCTCAGGGAATTTCTCACTGACAGTCCTGTGACACGGACCTTTGTTTATGCAGTCAGGTAGATTGAAATAACTGCTTGTGTTCTGATATATTTAATTTGGTTACCAGAATGTTTGATCATATTTGGATCCATTTGTGTCTCATGGGATCCTCCTAGTTTATACTCCAGATGCTTGCTTTTTCTGGCCACAAAACAATCAGAATTGTGGCTGGTTTTATTTTTTGTTATAACATTTAAACAACAGAAAATGCTTTTTTTTCTTTTCCGTTGTGCTTTAATATATTCCTGAACCACACAGAAATACGTTAATTATCTTTATGAAAGTGAAAGTTCCCAGTCTTCTCAAAAGGAAAATGCAGAATAATTGGCATTATTAGTATAATAATAGATTTTTATTTAGACATCCATCAGTCACAAAAATAATGAGAAATTCACATTTAATACTTAGCCTCAGATGAGCAAAGTGCTAAGCACTCACCCATTTCATTGTTAATTGTAAAAATTTTATGTTCTTATTAACACTTTTAATGAAGAAACAAAACAAGGAAGGCAGGCTTTGTGGTGGGTGGATGACACTAAGTCTGAGTCAGATGTGGATCTTCCAGTACCATTAAAAACTTGCAGATTGTGGATTTCAAAACTGGTGTGAGCCTCATTTTTTACACTGGAACCTATTGCACATTACGTATTTGCTCAGTTATTGTTTAGTTAGGGGGACTCTGCTTTACACAAGAAGAATCATGATAGGTGTCCTATTTAGAAGTCTTTGTAAAGTGAAATACATCAATAACTACTTTTAAACTGCTCATACATTTTCATACACGTGCAATTATTTGATATAATGGACTGTGCTCATTGTCAGCTAGGCCCATACATGCAAGAATGATGCAGAATTTTTAGCCTTAGGGTTTATTTTTAATTCTGAAGAGTTAAGTCTCTAAATAAAATGAAATCATTTATAGATTCTTTTTTAATATTCTGAATGGCACTATCATCTTCTAATCAATGTCTCTGATAATAGATGGTTCTACATTAACTAAGCTAACTTAAAAATGGTTCAAGCAATTGTTTTCTCATCATATAACTGACACTTTCTGCAGAAATATCTGTTGCCTCGTTGCTAAGATTCCCTTTTTAATTATTTTTGTTCAATCTCTGTTCAGAGACAGGGATTGTCAAATTATAGAAGCAGAGAAGTAGTATGCAAAATAATTAACAAAATGATACACGCAAGTATGGCACGTTCCATGTTCACCCTCAACTCTTTCCAATCCTTCCCTTGTTTTCCCCCTTCAGCAATGGTTTCATTTCAGCAAGTGGAATTTCCATCAATTCTCTCGGCTTTAAGAGTGTTTTGGATTAAAACTCCAGGTAAGATCTAGTTGTTATCTCTTAAAAGTGACACCTGAATTGACACATGGAATATGAGTGTCCCATTTGAAATACCCCAGACTGGTATAGTTCAACACCTGAAACTGAGCATTTAAGAACTACTGTCCTGCACTATTCTGTATTTTAAGTATTTTGCCTTCATATTTACAGATGATAGTACCATGCATATGCAGTCAGCTCACATTCTGGAGATTATTTTGTTAGCTAATTCAATTTAGGTCAAATATCTAGGCAAGATCCAAGTAATGAAAGATCTTAAATGAAGGATTTCTGCTGACTTTGGCCAAATCCCTGAACTTTTTATGATTTCAAATTTGTCTGATTTTTTTTTTCTGTAGATTTTTAATGCAGCAAAAGTACTTGGAGCACTGTGAAATTTTCTGTGAAGTTAAAGTTTATAATTTTTAGTTTTACATTTGACAATTTGAAATCCACGTTTTTATGAAATTCATCTGGATTGTCAAAAAAAATTGAATTCAAGTAAGGTAAAAGGGCTTGCTTAAAAAACTATAACTTTTTCAGGGAAGAGGAGTAGCAGAAGGGGTATTGCATTCTGTGCCAGAGGAAATGCAAAGGGGGAAAGGGGTGGGGAAAATGAGAAAAAAGGCATATTTAATGTTACTTATGAAGCACTTAGCAAGGGAGACTGGGAGGTCATATTTTGGACTAATTATCCAAAGCATAAAATTTTGTAGTGATGGGGGACATCAGCTAGAGCAGTAACCGTTTGGAAAGGATACCCCCGACAGCAAATTTTTTGCAAGTTCTTTGTAAGAGTTTTCTCATACAGAAGAAGCAGAATGTCTCCAGGCCTTTCTGTCACTGGCTAACTACTAATTTTAGGCTTACTCTTCCCTTTCCAAGTGGACAATTTGCATCTATTTTTAGAAAAGGCAAGTGGAAGAATATGAAATAAATATGTAAACCCACAGAAGTAAAAGCCCAACCCAACAGACTTTAAAAAGACAACTTTAACAAATTATTAAAAAAAAAAATCATCTAAGAAGAAAGCACGTGGATATGTGGAGTTCAGAGTAGCTGACACTTCCCTAAAATACATTAATGGTTTTATCAAGCACTTGCACTCCGGAGTAAAGAAAAGGTAATGCACAGAAAGGGAAACTAAGTAAAATTGTAAACTCCACACATGAACTAGGAACATAGAAACAAACACAGAAAGACTGAGGCACAATTGTAAACCTGGATGTCAGGGAAATGAGTTTTATAGAGCCTCACTGCTAAATGGGAGGGATACATTCTGTTCCAGTGGCCTTTCATGGGACTGGTGCTATTCAATACTTTCATTTACCAGTTGGGTGTTCAAAAGGACAGCCTGTTTATTAACACACAGATTATGCCTCTCAGAGTGAAGAATGCTGGAAGAGAGCATTAGAATTCAAGGTGACACTGACAAATTAAGGTAATGTCCTAAAAATATAGTGAAATCCATTAAGGTCAGCACAAAATTTCCTGAATGATAGAGCAGCACTAATCAATTGTGTAAATGCAAGGTAGCTAGGTAGCAGCTTTGCCAATGTAGATGCATCAGAGCTGAACTATGAGTCAGGTGTTACAGATAGAGAAAGGAAAAGGTGATACTGTACTAGGAAGAGCTAATAAGACTATCTTTTTCAGATATCTGAATCCATCCACCCACTGCTAATGCTACAGCTGCAGAACAGCTTTCAGTTGTAGGTATTGCTATGAAAGGATAGCAGCTTGGGTTATTGAATTAAAGACTCATCACCACACATGAGCACAAAGAAACACATAAACATGGTTATGGTCAAGGGAACTCCAGTAATCTGGATAGAGGCAGGAGTTTCTGCCTGCTTCTTCCCATGTCTGTCACAGAGAAAACACCAGCTCTTGTGCCAACGTGGAACCTGTCAGTGGGACAAGTTCTTCTGAGTACCTTTTTGGACTCCAGGGGGCTATTGCTTAGGAGGTATGGGGCTTGTTATGGGATGCAAAGGGAAGGACATCTCAACATTGAATATGTCTTACTAAGGGATGTTTAAGGAAAGAACCAAAAATGGGAAAAATGCAGGAATCTTTGAGATTTGAGGAGGAAGAAGCTTGGGAAAAAGGAGAGGATAATAAATTGGTACAGCTGTATATGAGCAAGTTGCTGACCAGTGTGCTCAGCTAGCTGTGCTCTGAGCCTGGTCAGTGCACTCTGTGCTGTTTTCTTATCCAGCTCAGTTTTTAAATATTTTCCAGGGTAAAAAAAGCTGTCTATTTTCAGCACACTTCTCTCTATGGTGGTCAAAGTGCTAGAGAGTTAAACTGGACCATGAAGGGCCCATGTAGTTTTGGAGGCAGTAGCTGAAGAGACCTAAGTGTGTCCATACTGTGTGGATGTCTGTGTCAGGGTATAATCACTAGTGAACACCAAACTGGACTAGTCAGTGAGTAAGATGAAGCTCAGGAGTCACAGACTGGATTGGCCATGAGTCTGGAGAAATTCAAGTGGTCTGTGAGCTGACTACTGGAGGGACCAGGATGTCCAAGCCAGCTGTTAAAGAGAGCATGGCCTCTGGGGTACAGCTTCAGCGAAGTTCATAAACCTGGGTCAGCAGCCAGAGAGATCTGGTTGCATATGTTTGTGTCTGAGTAAGGCAGCTGGGAGGCCAAGGGATCAAGGACACAGGAACCAGACAGACAGAATATCAGTTGCTGAAGAGATATATATTTTATATACATATATGTCTGTAAATATATATATTTCCTGCTAGGGGGCTTTCACCCATATAAGGGAACAAGATCAAGCCATTTGTGCTCTTTTTGTTTGAGTGCTGCTGCTCAATGTTCCTATATCTGTGTGGCCAGTTGTGTGAATCCATATGTACACTGTGTGTATGTCTGCTCACCCAGACACCTCACTGCTGCCTGTGCCTGGGGTGCCTGAACTGATCCACCAGATCCAGCAATTTGTGATATGTACTTTTGGAGAAACCTGAGAAGACAGACAGTGAGAACTGTAAGAGCTGTGAAGAAATGAGTTTTCTGGGTAAAAAGAGAAGTAAAGGAGAAGAGAGCGTACTTTAGTATGTAAGAGGAAATACAAACGGGAGAGAAATAATCTGCACTGCAGGTTCAAGTACTTGCAGTAAAGGAGTTTTAGTTTAAATATTAGGCCAAACTATCCAATAGATAGGACAGCCAAAACTCGTGTGCTTCGCATAGGGAAGCTGCTGAACTTCTGTCTGCAAAGTTTTTTAAGAGTAGATACTACAGTCTTCACTGAAGAATGTTGTTGTTGATCTTGTCTTTAGTTGGGGAGTAGTTATGGTTTCCTTTGTGCTTTCATGCTTTAATCTTATTTCTTTTATAAATTTCTCTGTTTAGATTTAACACTGGAACTATGTTTTGTTATATTGGATGTGTACCTGGTGATAGGATCTTGAAGGATTTGTCCTGATCAACCTCCAATGTCCTGCAGCAAATGGATGAATTCCAAGTCCTCTGCAGGTGAAAGGTTCAGCCTCAGACCCAAGATTTTAGAAATTTTGGTGTTGCAGTGGTCTCTGACCAGTGTATGGGACTACAAGCTTTTTGTATAGAAAGCTAACAAGTCAGGGCCTGAAGACAGATTTTGAGGTTGACTAGCCTTTCTTGCTGACATAGCATTTTTCAATGTAAATATAATTCTTGTTTGGCCATTTTTCTGCATTTCTTTCCTTGGATGAACATTTATTTCTTTGCAAGGTGCCCTTATTCTGTGTGAATTGGCTTGAAGCACTAGACAGATGTTTCTTGCTCATTGATGACAGATATTTAGAAGGCTGAGGGCTATCAAGGCAGGATTCTTCCAACATCATTGGTACTTATCTGTCTCATCCGAGTAGCTGTGCTAGTGGATCATGGTGCCCTGCTATATGAAGCGGTAATTATTTATTGATTGATTTCATTGCAGAAAGCCCTCCACGTTCGTTCTCTGAGATGAAAAAGAAATCTTTTAACCACAATGTCAGGGAAAATATCTGAATGATAACTCTAGGATAAGACACAGCAAATAGGCCCTACTTCCAGCACTGGACACAGGCTGAGGCAGCAGGTTACTCTGAGGTAAGTTCCCTCAGTGGACTCCTTTAGAGCTGGGGGAGAAAAGATAGTTCTGGTTCCATGGGAAAGAAGTAGCTGTGAAGATTTTGCAGGATAAGGGTCAGGAAGTGAGATGAATGCCATCTGAATGAGGAAGAGTGAATAGAGTTGCTGTTTGATGATGGCAGTCCTGTGGGAACAAACACAGCCCCAGAAGCACGGCTGGTCAGAGCTGCAGGAAGGGGAAGCAGGTCTGGGGAGAAAAGGGAGGAACTGCTTGGCCTGGTGCTGGTTGCTGTAGTACTTCACATGGACACTGCTAATGCAGGAACTGGCCTCTGGAGGGTAATTTCTCTTACCATGACGTTTTGCGAATGCTGTCAGTCTGGAAAGTATTTGGTAGTGACTGACCTTGGACTGCACCTGAATGCTTTACAGAGTCTGCTTCTTCCATGTCTGATGGTCACCTTCATCAGGGCAGTCATCATTCCCATTTTGCTTCTGCAAAGGGCCTGTATATAATTCCTCCCGGAGATGGAGTCCCTTCTGGTTTGGCAATGGGCACAATACCTAGAATCACTGGTACATATGAATGAACAACCCCTGCTGCAGCCCACACTGGAAACAGGAGCTGTAGGAAACACAAAGCTTAGATAACGGGAGACAGTAGGCACCTAAACTGTTACATGCTGCAAAAGAACGGAAAATAATTCCACATATGATCTATGTTTTTGTTTCCAATCCCTATTGAGCACACCTGAAGAGGAAGAAACATGGTCACATGTGGCCTAAGGCGGAGCCATTTTCTGCAAAGGACACAAAAATGGAAGTTTTATATATGTCCCCACTTTCTTGAGATATGTTTCCTTTCTGCTATAATTAAAATTATGACATAAGACAGCTTCTTACTTTACTTTACAGTTTTGGGAGTATCAAATGTCTGTGCTGCTTTGAGAACATGGCCTTGCTGGCACAGCTGGAAGGTGGGCCAGGAAACATGGGAGGTTGAGCTCACATCGTAGTCTAAAACAACTACAAGTGAGAGGCAGCATCTTTTGCTAAGACATAATACACGCGTATCTTTAAAGAACAATGGAATTAGAGTATCACTACACTGTTCCATAGGAGCAGCTTCCTGTCAGTTCCTGCTCTCTCACACCACTTCCTCCTAACAGGGCAAGTGACATAGCCGTGGCACACTGAGGATTCAAATGTGGTCAGTCAAGTAGATGTGGATCTCTTTTAAGTAATCATATTTTGTGGTTTTTAGGGAGAAATCTGAGGCAGAGTGAGACACTTCCAACAGCACCCCTGTACTGTGAAAGCAACACAATAATGAAGTCCCTGGCAGTCCCTGGCAGAAACCTCACTGAGCGTTTCATGAGACTCCTCCGAGGAAGGACTGCTACTTATGTCAGTGAGCGCACCAAGTTACCTGCGCCTTGTTCAGTAAGGAGCAAGGAGGCACAGGAGGAGGGTTTGGTGCTTTTGCTCATGGTCAGTCAAGATATTATTGTGGAGTTTTTTGAGTATGGTTGTTATTGTAAGCGCTGCATCAGTAGAGAGCAAAACACGTCTAGTACAGAATGTGGGTACTTCTCCTACCTCTGGAAGAAGATTTTTTACTGCTGCTGAAGTGTAGGAGATAGTGAAGGAATAATAAAAGACACTGTAGTGTGTGGTAAGGGATGGAGATTCAATTGGTCAGTACTTCTCTGTTAATGTGCACTGGGCCAGAAATGCATGAGGACAGTTTTTCATGTGTTTCTTGCCCATCAACTAGTCTGGTCTTTCTCTCCTGACTTAATGCAATTTTATATATGATCTACATCTCTGTAGATGCCAGACAGGCACTGCAGCAGCTGCCTACTTTCTTATGTGACAGTGTTTAGATTTTTACTTAGGGGAGCATCTTAGTAAAGTGCTTACTGAATACTGCAATTTCTTTGGGAAAGGGAAGTCACCAACATTCTCCATTAATTGCATGAAAATCCAAGGCAGAATCCAGTGTACATCTCTGTCTTGATTTTCCTGCAATTTAAGTTGAATAATAATCTTTTAATTTAAATGTTTATGACAATGATGTGAACACTTACAGTACAGACTGCTCAAGGCTGTCATGTACAGGCTCAGGGAGCATGCACATTCTGCTCAAGAACTATATACAAACTAATTTTTCTTTAACCAAAACTGTAAATATATTCATACATTCAAATGGCATAAAACTGGCACATCTACCCCAATGTGCAGTGTGGGTTTCTATCAGCTGAAAATCCCATACAGTATATCCTCACAGCAGCTTTATTGTTGCTCAGATTCAGGGCTTGACAATTCAGCCTTTGCTCCAAAGGCTCTGAAGGTCAGCGGCATGGGAGGGAAGGCACCTGACAGAAACACAATGGCCTCCTTGGAAAGTGTGTGCACTTTTGTTCTGTTACCAAAGAAAATGTATCTTCCCTGAGACTAGCATTGCTGTTGGCAGTCTCAAGGGAAAGAGGAAGCTCTTATTTACACTTTTTTTCCCTGAAGAATGTCTCTCTGGCAGAGCAGGATGCAGAAGCCCCTCCCGCCATGACTTGCACTGTAGTTACTTTGTGGGGAGAACAGATGAGTTCTGCATATGGGTCAGTTCATCCTTGTGCTCAGGAGCAGATCTCCATCCTCAGGTAACACCTCTTCCGAGCTGTCTGGCAGTGCTGCTCTCAGCCGTGGTGTGTTTGTTGACATGCACATTGGAAACAATAGCAGGCTGTTGGGATTTAAAAATATTTATTTGCTGCCTTGCAATGCCTCAACCTGTCAAGTTATATTCATATAACATTAAAGACTGTCATATAGTGTGTGACGTGACAATGACATTATAGGATTGATAGAATTCCTCTTGACAGGACACAAATGGATAGGCCAAACAAGGATAGTGGTTTTTTTTCCTTCTCTTGCTGCTAAAGTTGTCCTGATTCTAGGAAAGGAAACTACTTCTGGATTAAAATCAAAGAAAAGAAAGAAGCAGATCTGAAAATGTGATAAATACTTTGGAATACGAGAAAGATATTTTTTTTCTTTTTAATAAGTAATGTTAACTAATTTATTGACAGAATTCTTCTCAGAGTCCTGGTAGAATATAAGTGTATTTTATGTATGATATCAGTCTCCTCTACCAAAATGAGTCCATTTCCGTGCTGAAGAAGATGACTTGAGGCTGGTCAACTTTTATTCTGCACTGAGATCCCTTGGCACTGTGGCTTGAAAAAAATAAATGCTGTTTGTTTATCTAATTCCAATGAAAATTTTGTGAGCTTTTGGTCTGTTACCACAGGAAAATGCATCTCCCCTGTTACTAGGATGGTTGATGCCTCAAGAGGAAAGAAAAGGTCTGATTTACACTTTATTCCCTGAAAAATGTCTGTCCGGGTAACTTGCATCAATTTAGGAAAGCAGGGTGCATGATCCTCTCCTGCTGTGGCTTGTACAGCCATCTGATTACTTATTACACTGAAATCCCTATAAATTTTCTAAAAAAAGTATTCAATTAGATTTTATGAAAAAAATAAAGCAAGTTAAATAACACTGGAAATTCCTATAGCTTTCTGTTCATTATGCATGAAGTTGTTAGCTGTTTTTAATCCTAAGGATTCTGCATCTTGTTGAGTCATATTATTTAATACATGTTATAGTTCTTCTAGAGTGCTTATAATTGTCTGAGTAGTCTTTATGATGCTTTTTATTACTTCATTTATGTGTAGAACTGCATTAATTCTTACTGTCTATCATGAAATCAGAGCTAGGAACTGCTGAATAAAATCCTCACTCAAAAGTAGAATGAATATTGCAAATAAAACCAGATAATTAACTTTTCTGTTTTTACAATCCTTTTTATTTGTGGTCATTCAGAAGAGTGACATTTTTCTTTTTTCCAAGCAATATTTTGAAAATCAGAATTTTGCCACTAGGTATAAATATATTTCAGTGAGCACATTAACATCAGAAATGCTATGGAGGCTTCTCGTAAGTAGTCATGCAGCATTTTAGCATCAGCTCCATTTTGAGCAGAAATTCAGTGTGGAAAGGGCTTGTTATCAGAGACTTGAGGTTAAATGCAAATTTTATTGCTTTCTTGGTTTATCAAAGTGGCAAGATATGGAAATGGAAAATTTGAAGAAGTATAACAGAAATATGTAGATTATCCTACTGATACTTGATTAGTACTGGTTTGAACTGGCTGAGCATAAAAGAAAACATTTATTACTTTGAAACTGAAACAAAAGAAAAAATCATCAAAACGCCATACATCTTATTAATTATCCAAATAATTATGTTCATAGAAACTTTCAAGAATCTGTTTCAGAATTTTTCATTCTAATTTTTATTTTTCAGTGATTCTTCTGCCAGGAAAGTAGCTCAACACTGAGCAGTAGCACAGCTGTGTTAGTTGGCAGACCAGTTACACAACCCAAGCAATGGCAAAGCAGTGATTTTACAAATAAACACAAGATAAATGTTGCATGAAAACTCAGGCATTAACTTTCAGAAATAAAATAAATTTCTAGTGGATCTCCTAGTTTTTTGCTAGGCATTGTTTACATTTGCCAAGTATTTTTGGTAGATGGGAGGGTATTCTTTTTGCAGGAAACTGATCTGCAAATCTCTTTTTTTTTTTTTTTAATCCTTCCCCCTCTTTCTTTCTTGTTTTTACTCCATCATGGTTTTCTGTGAAGAATATCGCAACATAAGCAAGTTAATTTGTATTAGTACAAAAGATACATCTATTGATATATTTTCAGTAAAGAATAAATGCATGTACATCAAAAAACCTAGAGTTTAACCTTGCAGCAGTAAAGTGTGACTATAGTAGTCTTCTATCCAGCTGAAAGGGAAGTTTACATCTGTTTATTCAGAAGTACAGTTTTGTGAGATAAGTAAAGAGTATGAAAATAGAAGAAAATAAAAAAAAATACTAGGAAAAATATCTGAGAAAATAAAAAATAAATACTTTAATGCAACTGCTTGTATTGTTTTATGGGCAAGACTAACTAATATTTGAAGGCTAATATCTTGGAATGAACTCAGATATTTTATTGAGCACTGAATATTTCTAAAGAGTTCAGAGGGAAAGTCTCCTTTAATGGATATATCATAGTCATGAAACCTGCTCTGGATGAGGCTGCCAAAAGGTGATTTGGAAAAGCATAGCTTCAGCTTTTTCAGTCAGAGGCCTGTCTGAAATTATTTGATTGTCTTTGAGAAATAAATGGAACTCTGGGCACTAGTGGGTTTGGTCCTGAAGTAATGTGTATTCAGTGGTTGAGAAATTAGGGCATTGTATAGGAAATTTGCCTCACTTACTGCCAGGCCTCCAAATGCACATGGATTTAGGGAACAACCTGACAGAAACCCCCAAGTGACAAGACAGATAATGATTAAGGGGTGAATTAAGACACACTAGGCCAAACTGTGCTCCTGATTACTCCTATGGGAATGTCCAAAGGCATCTCTGCCCAGGGATTTGTGGATGGAATCAAATTTGCTCTGCCGGTGTTGCCAGGTGCATTCAAGCAAATTATGCCTTAAAAGCTGGGAGACTGTAGGTTTAAGATGAAGTCTTAAGCCTGAGGTGAAATCTATTATAATTTGAGGCCTTAGAAGTATGTGGTGGGTTTAGGGTATTGTTGTTGTTGTTTGAATTGGCTACATCAGTTTAAGGATTAGAAATAAAGCCTTCTGTCTCCAGTGCTATGTCCCTGTCTAATTGCTGACTACTACCTGGAAATGCAAAATGGAACAAACAGCGACAAAATGGAAATCTGAATTTTCCTGCATTTCAGACCTGTCTGTGGCTAGCAGAAATAGGCATGCTTGTCCTTAAAAAGAAAAACAGTATCAACTATGTGCATATATTTTGCTGACCTTTGTTTCTAATTCTCAATCTCAGGACCTACCACAATATTACAAACACTCTGCAACTGAAGAAGTGCTCTCCCCCAATTTACTCTAAAGTTATGCTTGGACATGTGCTCCAGCAAGACTTACAAAATGTCTGTGGGCAAAGTACAAAAACTAGTGGATTATCCCTAGCTTGATTTTTCTCAAGTTACTTCAAATTCGGTACTTATTCAAGATTTACAGTGGTATGTAAAATAAAGGGAAATGAAGCAGAAAAACATTGTTATTAATGCAGTCACTCTTACATGTTGTAACTTTATGTCACCACAAGATCTGAGAGAAGTGGATGGTCCTGGCAGACACTGTCCTTTGACCACTTCTGGAACTGGGGGAGAAGATAGTTTAAGATTGTGATTGAACAATATCCCTCAGGAGATGAGTGCTGATTTTTATTAAGTGGTTGTTTTAAAACTAAATATTAGCCTTAACATGTTGCTAAGTTTCTATGGACTTTAAGCAATGCAATTGCAAACCAAAAAATTCCTTAATCTCAAAATAAGGAATGAGCAGTGACCTAGCTTCAAAGAAGGGGTTTCCATAATACTGTCAATAAAGGAAATTAAATTCTCAGTCACAGGATGTAACAAGGTCTTCTAGTACTGCATGCCTTCAGGTGAGAAGAAATAATGCTAATAGTCTGCATAATCACCTCTTGGTTTCCGTGTAAGAGGGGGTTGGATTTTTGTTCTTTGAACATATGGAGAGAAGAGACAAAAACAGAAAATGGGAGACAAATGAAGGAGAAAGGCAGTAAAGATATGGTTTTAGTGTTCAAGGACTCACAGATGTGATTTTCAGTGCCAGGTTCTGCCAACAGCTTCAGCAGCCACTGTTTCACTTCAGATTCTCTGTTACCTCAGTGCTTCCTGTTCTGTAAGGAGAGGACTCTTCTGAGGGTAAACTATTTTGGGATCAGTTACTGAATACATAGGAGAGAGAGAACTAGTGACAGAGAAGGGACAGATTAAGAAGGGTGAGATGAGTGAGCAGAGGAAAATATGACTTAATTGTGAAAACTGGGAAAGTTGAGGGGCTGTGACAAAAAGTTTGGAATAGAGTGAATGTTAATGGATGGTAAGGGTGAAAACCTAAGGAATTAGCACAAGAACTGACAAAAAGGGAGAAAAAGTGGGGGAAGGAGAGACTGGTGGTTAAAAATATGACCAGATTTTGAAAACCAAGGATAATGAACAGAAAAAGAAGTAGGAAAAAGGGGAAAATCAGCAAAGAAATTTGAGTGAAAGTAATGAAAGTTAGGAAAAAAACCCCAATTCTTGTTTATTTTTTTTTTATAACTGTCTTTTGAACAGTAAAAATAGCAACATGTGGTGTCCTTTATCTGATGCATGAAGCCCTTCAAGATCATTATAGCGAAGGCTTAAAAGAAGAGCTGGACAAAATGAAAAGGATAGAAATATGAGAAGTGAAAAAAGCTTTCCTGTTTTTTTATAGCATATGTTTCTGTGTAGGTATACTGACTTTTAATAGCTGTAAAATGTAAATAACAACAATTTTTGACTTTGAGCACATTTTCTTCTACCTGATCACTAGTGTCCACTTGAAAACATGTAATTTTGGAACATAATGCTCAAATATGATGCTGTCACTGACATGAATGAAAAGCATTCTGCATCATGATGAAAGATTCAGTGCTTCTGGGAAAATGAAAACTGAGAAGCTGTGCAAATTGTTAATGTCAAGTCTGACCGTAGCACTTAATGGTGTAATGGTGAATGACTTTAGTATGTTTGAAACTAGTACTATGATATTGCTGGGACAAGGGGCAACTTATTCATGAAAAAATTTCCTGCCCTCAAACATTTCCTACCTTCAACGTAAACTCCCGTCTTATGCTTCTCATGGCTAATTGCATAACTAATAAATGAATAATTAGACAAAATATAAATGGTGACATTTCTGTGATATTCTTTTTAGTTTGAAGGATTCTCTTATGCTTCACAGTGAAGATGAAATTCTTTTTTAGCTTTTCTTTGTCTTTTTTATGCCAGTATTAAAGCTGTTTTCAGACCTGACCAGAAGTCACTTTTTTCTTTTTCAGAGTTTGTCTTCTTCTTCACAGGTGCCTGTTTATGTGACAACTTTCTGAGTGCCTGTCTGAGTATTTTTCTGCTCATTCAATCTGTTTCTGGCTATGGATTTCCATCTCAGCTGCAACATAGAGCTGTTTGGAGTACAGCCAATTCTGTCTGTCAATGGACAAGGTATTTCAAGAAGTACCATCTGCAAAGTTCTTGTATGAGATAACACCTCTTGCACAAAAAAGCCCCACTGACAGTAAAATAAAATACGTATGAAGGCTGCAAAGGGTTTTCTCTTTGAGCTGACAAGCATTTACATCACAGTCTCATGTTCTTTTCTAAAGTGATGCTAATTCTACAATTTGGTAAACATTTCTATGTGATAACACTATAAGCATGATGATAGTGGGTCTGATTGTCTGATAAATTTAGGCAAACAAATTTCAGCTGAGCTTAAATCTTTATGGCTCGATCAACAGGTCTTACAGTTGACCCTCAATGTTGCTTTCAGGACAATTTTTTATCAACTTAGTTCAGACAGTAGATGCTGAGGTCCATATTTTGCATGACTAGTGACTAAGGTCTGTGCCTGCAAAGCATAAAGTATTATTACTGAGATATGCCGTATGAAAGAAAAGAGAAATCTGGGCTAAAATCAGAATACTTAGCAAAAAAATGCAGTTCTTCAGGTCATGCTCCAAAAGAAAATATTTTGGATGAAGACTATTAATTTAATTTTCACAGTTTGTTTTTTTTTTTGAAATCTCATGCATTAATGGAATGTCAGTGATTGTAGTGCAAAGATAGAAACCATCCAACTGTAGATTTAACACCCCTGCTCACTTCTTTAGTTAAATAATTTGAATAGGCAATACATCTAATTGCTTCAATATCAGGTTTTATATGGAACAAATGATACATGCATGAATGTAAGACACAGCATTAGATCTCCCCGTCCTTGTGGGTTAAGTAACAATTATTACTAAGAAATCAATTTATCTGTAACTGCATGGAGTTAGCTTTTAGCAACGTTTCCAAGACTACTTTAAAGAAGATAATATATTCATTGAAAAGAATGGATTTACTTCTGCATTTTCTTAAGCTTCTCTCCAGGCAACTGCCTGACAATTTAATAGTGATGAGATATTATTTCATGTTCTGCATTAGTATTTTTAGCACCAACATTTCTAATGATTGTCTCTTGTAATGACCATGTGAAGAGCTTTCCTGAAATATCTGAGAGGTAATTTTTTTTATTATTGTTTTCTTTTAAGATGGATTTTATTTCTTTTGCAGTTCTGAGTAATTCACACAAAGTAAAAAGTTATTTTTAACTTTCAGAACAGCAGGTGCCTTTCTGCAATACTCTTGTTTGTTAGCCAGATCATTTTTACATACTTGACAATCAGAGGAAGAGAAGTTTATTTTACTTTACCCTGTTAAATTCTTGAAGAGTCACTGAAGGTTTTATTTTCACTTTCCAGATCAATCAGTTTTGTTCTTGCAAATTTGAACAGGGCCATCCTCAGAAAAAAATCTCCAAATAGCAGCTTTTGGTGGTGCTTGTCAAACTGAAAACAAGAAAAGTCTTCCTCATCTCTCTTTCTGAACTGTTTTCATCCTTCTTCAATTTGCTTTCATTAGTCAGGCATCTTTTACCACATCACACTTGACCTTCCTAGATTTGCATTTTATATAATAACATTTCCACATATTTATCTGACCTCTTTTTTCTTCACGTCCTGATAATTGTGAAGGTCTAAAGATTATTTTACAGGATTTCTCTTAATCCCTCACATTATGTTTCTGTAGTCTCTTACATAGTTCTTTTTTTATGCAGGCTAACCTTCACATAAGCCCACCCTTAAATCCATTATGCATAATACTATGACAACTGAAATATTCTCTTGAATATAAATTATTAACATGAAAAGACTATATTAGCTAAAAAAAGACTGTAATTGTGCTGTTGTGCTTTCAGTCTCTACTGTGTGTAAGCAATTGCATTTCCTCAGTATGATCATTGCAAGCTATAGAGAACAAGTGAAAATGGACAAAACCTGAAAACTGACTAAAATTAAACTTTTAAATCAATATTTAAACATCTATAAAAATCTCCTATTTTTTAAAGCTGAAGAGCCATATTAGAATTCATTAACAAAATCTATCTCAAATTAGGGCTGATTTGATTTAATGCCCTCTTATTATGAAGCAGTGAGCATTTTTAAGATACCAGTTTTTATCTAAAATACTGATCTGTGCATCTTCTTAAAGATGTGTTTATGTGGCATTAATTAGACTTATCAAAAGAAAAATGTCAAAATAATGTTATTGAGCAATATTTTTAAAAATGACACTTCAGTCTTCACTGATACTAAGCAAACAAGTGTTTTGATATTACTCATTCAGTAAATAATAATTAAACACTGGTGACCAACTGTTTGTCAGGTATGGATGTGTTGCATCAGGGAGCAGTGTATTCACCTTTATACTGTGGGGCATTCAGGCCAACAGACGTCATTTGCCTTTTCAGCAAGTCCCATGACATCCCTTTACTGAGGAACCATGATTTTTGGGGTTTCTTTATTGTCTGGCACTGGACATCAGATGAGAAAGCAGCTGGACCATTCCTTTGCTTTTGGTGTGTGCTCAGTAGAAAGGCTGTATAGATAACCCACTTCTGTTTGCTTTCCATGGCTTCCAATTTGCCCTTGGTACTTCCATCTTACTGCTCCAAGATCATGGACTTAGGTGAAACTGGTGTAGGTGTCTCATGAGTTTAAACTCTGCTCTTCAGTCAGGTCAGTGTTTCACAGGGAGTGATAGGTATCCTGTGGTTCACATGTTCAATGCTCATGTCATGTGATGACTTATCAGTGAATTATGGATAGTGTACATGTTGGTCATAGAGCGAAGGAAAAATAATGTGAAAATTGACTTCACAGCTGATTTTCAAAACACTCCCATGCTTGAAAGCTTGTAAAAAACCAATTACCTGAACTTCTGTGTTTTGTTTTTTGGAGAAGTCGCTCCTTGGGAAAGTTGAATTTCTTCTTTTCTAATTTTTGATAAAGCTTAAGGTGGAAGTAAGATAGATAATGGGGTATGAAGCAAGTTCTGTGCTTTAGGGAGCTCTTTATTCCCGCACTGTATATAGCAATTGAGTTGCAGGAAGATTACAAAAACACAACGTAAATAAAAAGTGAGTGCCAAATTAGAAGGTAGAAAATACTTTTCTTAATAGTAAAACTTACCAGGGACCAAATAAATTGACTGCTCGAAGACAACTTGTCTCTTTATTCTGTATCTAACGGAAGGTGTCTCAGACTAGACTTTACATAAGCATGTTGTAACTGCAGAAACAATTAATAGACCCATGTGAGTTATAATTGGAACACTTGCACTATTCTCACAGCTTTTAAAGTGCAATTTGGATGAAATCTCTTATATTAATTTAGCTGTAAATCAGCTGTTACTCTTCACAATTTTAGTTCTTATACAATCTCCTGGGTGGAGATTTAGACTGTTTAAATCCTGTACTGCGAGGGGTTTAAGTAATTGTAAATGTCATATTTATTTCTGGAGCACTCACTCCTGTAGTAGTATAAATACTCAAAATGTGTTTACAAGGTATTAATGTGCTCAAATTTCAATCTGATCAGAGATACCTACAGAGTATAGGAAATGTTCTCTCTTTTTCACCCTACAACTTTTCTCTGCTTGTCATGAATTTGGCCATTTTTGGGTAGACCGTATAAGAATTTTTCCCCTAGGCTGGTTCAAAGAAAATTGCGCGTTATGACACAGATTCAGTAACATAGGATAATAGGTTGGAAGGCCCCAGGCCGTGTTCTAGTGCACCTCATATGCTCAAAGCCATGTTTCTCAGGACTGTGTCCAGTTGAGTTTTGCATACCTCAAAGCACAGACACTCCACAACCCCTTTGGCAACCTGTTTCATTGCTCAATTGCACTTACAGTAAATCAATTTTTTTTCTTACACTGAAATTTAATTTCTTGGTTTTCCTTTTTATCTCCATTTTTATTTTCAGTTTATGCTCAGAGGCTCTTCTCTTGTCAAGGACACCACAGAGAACAGTCTAGCTTCATCTTTTTTAATATCCACCATCAGGTATTTATACACACTGGTAAGATCCCCTGTGAGCCTCCAGGTTAAACAACCCCAGCTCCCTCTCTGACCCTGTGTATCAGATGATCTGATGGCTTACATGCTTTTGTGTCACTTCACTTGTTTCAGTCCACTAATACCAAGCTGTTTTCTTAGAATGACATGGCATTTAGATGATCCTTCTGAAGTGATATAATTTTCCTTTTTTGCTTGCCTTTTGAAAAGGAAGAGACATGAAAGGAAAATCTATAAACCAAACAGTGTTGCAAGGGGAAAAGATAACCTGCCAGAATAGGTTCTCTAATGCTACTCTAGGTAAATATCAGTCACCAATCAGAGTGAAAACTATCATGTGAGGAGGAGGATATTGAACTTCCCTCCTTCCCTGGTCCCTTAGTTAGTCATTTATCAAGGTTTAGATCCTACAAAGACTTACCATCTATGTATATCTGGAGACTTACTTTCAAAGCAGATCTACTGAAGATGTATGCCTGTAAGTTTTCTCACCATTGAATAAATCAATCAAACCTTGTCATTCTTAAGGTCAATAGCAAAAGTCTTGGTGAACTGAGAGTAGCCAGGGCTTTCTGTTGTTTTCTCCTTAACTGAACCAGCTATTCTCAGTAACTACTAGAAACACCATTGCCTCCTTTTACTTCTCTGAGTGCCCATTTATATACCACAGATTTTATTGCTGCTAACTGTTAACATCACTAACCTTTCAGGTTACCATTGATTTTTTCTGAGTTTCTATCATCCAAGAGTTTCACCACTGGAATTTCTAATCCACAGATAGGAAACTGGGAGGAAATTTTTGTCTTTCCCAGAATATGCCCGGATGGGAGCTTGGTAACTGGAGAGCTTGTTAAGCTCAATGACAAAGCTGCTTAGCTCCACAGTCAGGGGGGTGGTGGAATTGTAAGGCATCTGGAAATCATTTGTCTTATTTATATCAAAGCTTTTTATGGAGTCAGCGTTGCGCTGTAGAGCATCCAGATACAGTAGAGTCAGCGTTTCAACATAAGACTCTCCTAGTGAAATATTTTCAGCTGAATCTACCACCTCATTGCATTGAGATAGAATTATTACAGAAGTGTATTTCATGAACTGTGCAGTTCATGAGCAATGAAATTGTAATCCAGCTGCACAGTAATTTTGAGAACTGTGAGGATTTCATCTTAACTTTATATCCCTGCCACCTTGAATCCTGGCATATGCCTATGGAGAGAGGTCAGTTAGATTTAATATTAGCTGAAAAGGGAAGACGTGAGAATAAGAGGAACAAAGTTAGCTAATCGGGAAGTTTAGGGATTAAACCAAAACTTTCCAGTGTTCTTATCCATTACTCCGTGAAAGAGAAAATGATATATTGTGCACACAGCTTGAATACGCTAATCAACAGCTTCCTGGGTGAGAACTGCACAAATGAAAATAAATTTCAAGTGACATATTAGCTGGAAACATCAGTGTGTGTGTCTAGGCCAGACAAATTCATTCAAAATGTAGGCAAGGGGAACAAATACCAGCTGTATCTCCATCCCTGCATAAGTAGCTAAATAAATAAAATGACTTGCTGGGGGTTTCCAAGGCGTCTGTGAGCATCACCTGTTTTGATTCAATGAGGTAGCTGTCTAATCATGGTATTCTCCAGATGACTTACTGAGTACCAGCAGGTGCCCAAAGCACATCCTTGGTGCTCGTAGTTGTGTTGTCATGGGCAGAATGACCATTTTTAACAGAGTGAGCAATACAACAGCTTTTAAGATGAATCTGGAAACCTGCCCGGATTATACACCTGTTTGTATGACTTTCATCTCAAAGGGAAAGTAAAGAGCTTTTAAAACTCCTATATGGTTTTTCTTGAGCATATGCAATTATAATCAACAATTGTGATGTTTTTCCTAGCTCTCCACTTCTCCAGAAATCCACCTTCCACCTTCTTTATCAGGCTAGCATAGAGTTCAGCTGAGGACTGGCTGATGTTACACAAATGAACATGAGTGGAAGGGCTGTAAACTGTTGATGTACTGACAAACAGCAGTTCTACTGACTCAGCTGTAGAACCAGTTGCTTGCTGTAAGTGGGTAGAGACAAAGCGGAAAGCCCAAGGTTAGCTTCTCAATCAATATATTGCTGCCTATTCATGCAGCCCAAGTTAGATATCTTCTTGCTACTGTGCTATCTTCTTTTTCAAATCTATCAGATTTTTTTCCCTCATTTATCTATTCCTTCCCTTTTTTTCCCCCCTTTTGAATGCTGAGTTTAAAAGTGTGGTTAATGCTTTTTGCCAAAGCTATTTTTCCTCCCTGTCTTGAACCTAGAAATGTTGGCAATGGCAAGTTTTTTGTTTGTGTTTCAGGTATTTACATCAGAAGTATAAGTGTAGGTGTATAAGTAGGTCAGCTTTTGGGTACATTGGTGCTTATTGATAATTCCTGATGAACTGCACCATGCAGATCCTGCCTTTTCATTAACTATCTCCATATCTGCAAAAGTTGGCCTTTATATTGCCAATTGCATTCCTTTTGCTGCAAGATACAAATGATGTTACTTCTCAAGTGTGTGGGAAGTTTCTCATGTAACTGAGGTAGACAGTTGGGAAGGGTGGGGCTGTTCATGGTTCTACCCATAGCAGCACTCATTTCAGAAGTGTTTCATTTGGAATTTTTATGGGGAACCTGGCATTTATGTCCCAGTTTGCATGCCCCTATAAATTTTACTTATACAAGAATCCCCTTGTGTTTGCAGGATCATGTGAATTTGTGTGTGTGTGCAAACCAGGTCCCAGTCTGGGCATATCTGAGCTTCTACTCAACTGCCTAACATTGGTCTACTGGATTAAGTCATCCAAAAGTGTGGGACAGTGATTCTGTCGTTGTAAACTGTTAAACCAGGCTGGATACCAGCTGCCCACCAAAGCTGTTCTATCACTCGCCTTAGCTGGGCAGGAGAGAAAAAATATAATGACATATATGCTTTTGCAATGTATAAAGGCATCTTCTTTGTCTCTAAAGAGCAAAGTTTCTTTCATTCAATGGCCTGTGTATTAGCAGACTAGGAAATCTGTGACAGGGAAAAAGGAAAAATTTTATTTCCATGAGACATTACCTATATTGTTCTCAAAATCAGAAAAGACTATCTTGAATTGTAGCACCTTATTTTAAAGATATTGGTTACTTTGTCTTCTGGGGATTTGTCAGTTCCTTTTTAAACTCATTTTTGTGTTAGGCCTCCACATTCCATAGAAGTGTGCATTGCAGTTACCCATCCTTTGGACGGAAAAGAAATTCTGTTAATTTGCTTTAAACTTGCAGTGTGATTATTTAATTGATCATTCACATATTCTTGTCTCAAAAGAAACAGCAAAAATAATTCCTGGCTTAGTTTCTCCACATCATTCAATGCTTTATTAACTTCTAACATATTCCTCTTCTTTTTTTTGTATTTTTTTTCAAAACTAAACTATAGTTTTCCACACATGTGATCACTCTCATATTTTTGCTGTTTGCCATCCCTCTTCTAGTTTTTTTTAGTCTTTGTACATGGTGATCAGAATTAGGCATATCATGGCTTCAACAGTAGTAGTTGACACTTGTGATTGCTATGTCTTTTTAAACAATTGCAAATGTTCTATTTGCCCTTCTTTGGTGGAATTTTGGATTTTCAAAGGGTTTAGGATGACAAGATATTTTGTTAATCAGTATCAGTATGATAGGTCACTGTAGATATTAATGTTATTTTTCCATGTGTATTATATGCACTTTTATATATTTAATTTAACCTGTTCCTGCTTTTATCTCTCTATCTCAGCCCCACCGGTACTGCTCGGAGCTTATATTTTGATGATCCTGAATAATTCCTATCTTTACAAGTCATTCCTTTTCCCAGATCATATATAAAGATGTTGAGGTGGGCAGGCCAATATATGGTCTTCCTGGTGACTGCCCTTCTTCCTCCACAGAGAGAAGTAGTTACATAATTTTACCCTGAAGTCATTTTTTAAAATGAACTCAACTGATAGAGGCCTTTCCTTTATTCCAAGAGAGCTAACATTTTAAAGAATCATTAATGACTCAAATTTTAAAGTTTTATGAAAACTTTACTTTAATCAAGTACAGAGTATCTGCTGATTGTCTATAAATGATGCTTAATGAAGTTTTTTCAGCACCCTACTTCAAAATTGAAGAGAAAAACCTAGAATATACTTGTTGAGTCCATTACTGGACACCTGGATGTGCGTCCTGAAGAGTTTGGAAACACTGCTTCTGTGGAAGAATCTCAGTTGTAGAATACTGTTGAGGATTTAATCATCAGTACCTAGTACAACCCCTTGCAAATTTGCTGGTACTGTTGTACCTAAAGAGCTATACATACAACAGATTTTAGTCTGAATAACATCTATCTTTAGGTGTGGAAGAAAATGTAATTTGATCTCCCATTTATTGATAGTGTTGTGCCCTGCCATGAGTCAAGCTCAAACCCAATCTTATGACCTGGAGGTGGAAAGTAATAATTGAGGGATAGCAGAAATTATGCCATCTATAAACCATTACTCTTTGAAGGAGAGCTGTGCCCTAGAGTCTTAGTTTCAATATTAACAAGGCTTTGTTTTATATGGGATGCTTTGTGTGTGTGTGTGATATTCCTAGGAAAACACAGCACTGTATTTATGCATATGTGACAGAGATGGATCATATTAATGTATTATTAGTTCAAGATTAGGTACTGGTAAAAGCGAGGTCTTGGGGCATTTGATGCTTTCTAAACATGATCAAGTTTTGCAACCAGATATTTCTGATCCCTTGGCATTAGCTTACTCAAATAATGACCATAGTTTTAACTTCATTAGTCACTGTTCATTTAAGACCTCAATAATAATGCAAGCATAATATAAATTGGACACTCCTCTGGCACTGTCTCACCTTTTAGGGACGGAATAATTTTTTTTTTGTTGTTTTTTTTGCTCTGTAGGATGCTTTGTTACTGATTAACATGCAATGAGAACAACCAGCTTGCAACTGGTACTAGTGTTTACTTAACTGAGCTTCACAACTGTCCTGCAGTGCTAAGGTGCCAAGCATATGGCAGTCAACTGCTAATTAAGCAAAGCACTTTGATTAATGTGTATCTTTTCCAACATGCTGCACAATGTACTTGATCTCTACTAACTGAAAGGAGTTTATTCAAATGTCAACTATTTTCTCTGTTGGTTTTGCAACCTTTCAGCCTGCTTCCTGCACTAGCAATTTCTTTTGTGGTGGCAATGCTTCAGAGACAGCTGGGGTTGAAAGGTGTTACCTTTCCTTTATGTGAGTTCTTCTTAAATCTGGATTTAAAGCCTGATATCTCAAGATGCTTCTGGTGGACAGGTAAGGAATTCAGAGACATGCAGAACCTTCAGTAAAAATAGCCACCTATCCATTAAATTCATATTAGATGCAGTACAAAAAAACTCAAAAAACCAAAAGAGCAACCCACCTCTAGATTTCCCTCATTTTTGACACAATGGAAATATCCAGGTTAGAAACCTAGCGGCCATACACAGCCTTTGTAATTAATTAGTAGAGGGAGAATCACCTCCCTTTGACAGTGTCTCAAATGTGAATGTGCACACCACAATATTGTCATGGGTTTCATTGTCTAGCCAAAATTTTGTTTGAAATTAGTATGAAATGGAGCTTGCAGGGTATTATAGCTTCTAACCTGTGACTTTTTGTCATGTAGATATTCTTAAATTTACCCGCAGTACCGATTTTGGAAGCCCACAGTTTTAACACCCGATGATTAAGCTAAAACAGACTCAAGTCAGTAGAAGCCTTTATTCACTTTTATACGTTTTATATTTCACTTGCTAAGGTGCAAGCTCTTGTAATATTCCTTTGTAAAATTATGTCGAAAATTTTGATGCTTCATTGCTGAAAGCCTGCATTTCAGTTATAAATTTCTTATACATTATTGCTGAGTTTTAGTGTTTTGTCTTTTAGCAGATACTGTCCCTAAAAAAAGCAAGTAGCTTTGAGAAACTTTACCTCCATTGTCTTAGAAAGAATGCAGTTGCTTCAGGGGAAACCTTTTCTGGAGTCCACTTTAAAAAAGGGACGCAGAATCAGATGTCCTCAAAATGAATGCTTGAATGAAAATTAGTGTTTTATGGCTTTTTTATTTTAATTCTTTAATCTGCAGAAAATTGCAAAGAATATCTTGATTTCACTTATTGCCTATACCTGCGTGTGGAAAGAAACCAGGAAAAAGATGCAAACATCCCACTGAGCAAGGCTGTGAATAGTGTTAAAAAGGCAATTTCAGCCAGGCAGGAGGCATGCTGACAAATGCCACATCTTCTCAAAATAACCAGGCAGTCCTAACATGGTTTTGTCTGACTTTGTTGGACTGGGGAAACCAAAATATAAAAATACATGAAAAATACCTTCTGAAAGAAACAGACTAGTATAACGGCAGACAGAATATAAGAAAACCAGACTTTTTTTAGCCACAAGAAAGCTTTTTAAAGATCTAGGCTTAAACCATCAAGAATGAATATGAAGCATATGACAATATCTAGTCTCAATGAAACCTAGGAGTCAGCAGGGATCCCATTTTATGTGGAGACAAGTCCATGTGCTTGTTTCTGTCGTGTTCCTCATTTTGTGAAGTGTAATTTTTTTTTGTTCCCAACTATAGTTAATTTTTTCTGATTCTGGATTGTTGTTATAGATCCTAACCACTATTCCATATAGAGTCTATGCTTGTAGCAACAGCAGGTGAAAGCAATAATTTTAATTTTCAGTGAGGAAGTGAGATTCATACAGCAAGCTTGGCTGGAAGAATCTTTTGATTTTTTTCTCTCTGCCTTGTGTCATATTTGATAGCATACTTTGGAATGATGGCCTGTTGAAATAAATGGTTCCATATGGAAGACCCAATAAGAATGTGATATAAGAAAGTATGAAATTTGATGATGATTTTTTTTATTCGTAAAAAGTTATTGAAAAATAAAAGGAACACAGTGATTGCCATTAATATTTAAAGTTTTTTCTTCTATCAAACTACCTGAGGCTATTTACTGAGTGAGATTGGGATGTTTGCAAGGTGGTGGGGAGAAGTGGGTGACTACACAATACACAGACTCATCCTTCACTGACCCAAGAACTTGTGAGGAGACTATGTAGATAGAATACATAGCCTGGGTTTCATTTGATGTTAGTATTGATCTTCTGAAGGCAAGTTGAGTACATTTAGGCTTGTTCTAAAGATTGTGGATCAGCAGATCATTTTTCACCTATCTCAGAAAATCTGTATGGAGCTTGGGGTTTGGTGCATTCTACAATAAAGCCAGTGAAGAAGAGGAGACCTTTTCCTTTTTTACACAAGGCACAACAACCTGCATTTAATAATTTTAAAGTACAATCATATTAAAAGTGTGATTGTTAAGGCTGTAGAATTCTTCTAAATAAGCATTTCTTGATGACATCATGTAGCAGGTACCTTTTAGTTTTGTGTCATATTAATGGCATGTGCTTTTTCTGACAATTTTTATGATTCCTTCCTGTAGGTGAGGATCAGACTAGGTTATAGTAGTGCCTCTTTCTGCCCTTAAGGTATATAAATCTGTCAATCCCTTTATGCTCTAGCCATATATGATCTAGGGTTTCTGCAGAGTGGAAATGCTTAAAGCACAGCCAGAAGTGTTATAGGTGATTTAAAGGAAAATGAGAAATCTCATCAGAAGCTGTCGAGGGACCTTATGGCTTTGGTGTCACAGGACTGAATTGTGAGAACTTTTGTACTTCTTGTGGATGCATTCAAAATGTTCCAATCTTTCAGGAAGCCGCTTAGCATTCATTTCCCTTTAGACCTGGTATCTCAGAAACATAATCTCCTTTCTGTAGGCAGTTCAGGGTATGGCCATCATGAATTTTGGAGATATGCTGTTAGGCACTTTTAGTGTTAGGAAATCTGTAAGACGTGCTCATCCCCCACTTCAGCTTTCAGAGTCCTTCCTAGCTGGATTTGTCTGAAGCTCAAATTGAGATCAGTCATGGTGTGCACATTCAGACCCTACTGAAGGCAAAAGATTCCTGAGAAAAATTTTTTGTGTTCATGATGGCCCCCAGACCTGTTCTTCCTGTGCACATCTGTACTCCAGAACCCTTTTCTCGTGTTTAGTGTGAATCAGTCTTGCAGCTCTTTAAATCCATAATTCATTGTTCACAGGCACAGAGAAAAGATTGTTCTGTTCTTTGCATCTGCCTTTTGTTTTTGAAGCTGTAATCACTGTCCCTCCTTGTGTTTTCTTTAGTCTCACCCCATTCTTTCAGGTTTTCTTTCCTAACTGCCTGTTCATACACCTGAATAGGATATTTATCTTTTCTTCATGCTATTGTTGATTTTTTTTTGGAAGGTTTCTATGCAAGTAGGTGATCCTAGACCTCCAGGTTTGTGATTGATTATTCTTCTCTCAGCTAAATACTCACTTTCTCTTATCCTAAAAAAAATCTCTCAGAAAATCTGCTCAGTGCATCTTTTAATTTTCACGGGCCTGGTTGTTTTTATTACTGAGCTTTGCATCTACTCTGCTATTTAGCTTATGAGAATGCCAACCAAAAACAGCAACAAAAAGTCCTTTATTTGGTCAGTGTGTCTTTCTCACCCAAAAGTCATTATATTTTATTCTAAAGAGACACATTTTTGTGGCTCACGGTAGCTGATGCTACTTCAGATGTAAAATGAACTGCAAAGCAGGGAGGCATAAGATAAAAATAAGAAAAACAGAAGGTGTGGAGGGCTGCCTTGGTATTTTAAGGAAATGTGAAAGTATCACATTCTCCCTTTTCTTTCTCAGTGAAGACAGGTTTTGACACTGGCATGGATTTTTAGGCAAATTGTTTTCTCTCTTTTATTGCATTCTCAAAAGAAAATGTTTGCATGTGAATAATTTTCTTGCCATTAGAGGGTTTTCTGCATACCTTAATAGAAGCAAATTTCCTTTTCAGAATTTCTTGGACACATTGTTCTAAGTAATATACACACCTATTTGGCATTTTTCATTTTCTTTCAGATGGCACTAAGCAGTAGCCCAGTTAAGAGTTCTCTGACCATCATAACAAACAAACATGGCACAATGTAGTGTATTTCAGCATGTCACAAGATTTCCCAGCAGACTCTGTCATTTAAAGTGAGCTGTATTACCATGCTCTGTAACACTAGCTTGTTAAAGTGGTATTTTTATGCTTTATCTAAGGAAAACAATAAAATAAACAAGGACAGCCCTAGCTAAACAGATTGTAATTCCAGTACAAGCCCACTTTTTCATATCCAAGTCATATTAATTAATTTCTGGAAGAATTAATTCAAATATTTTTAACGCAATAATTGAATAGAAAATGGGAGGATTTTATTGTGTGGTCAGTGACACTATCTCACTGAGACATGGAATAGCTTGGCCTGTACAGAACAACACATGCAATATTCAGATGATACAAATCTGACTTCCACAGAGTTGCTTCTTGCCTATTTACACAATTTAAGCACAGAACATTAATTTTGAGATCTATTTAATGCCAAATTAGGTCTCCTTCAGCAGCTTTGACTCTGTGAGCACAAACTGGCTCATACACTAAGGATTTTGTTGCTTCTGTTGACATGACATAACCTCTGCTACAAAATTGTACCATGTTACAAAACATGTTTATGTAGAAAACATTCATGTCGTGAAGCTGCACATTGCCCTGGTGCCCTTTCACCTGAGTGGGCATTTCATTAAAGCGTTTTTGCAATAGGTTTAGCAAACGTTTCTCTTGCAGAGAACAGTTCAAATAGTGTTTCTTGTCTCAAACAAATTTGATGCTGCTAAATTTTGTGCTCAAGTGAAAGAGTAAGAGGCTGTTGACAGTCATGTACATGATCAAATAGATACTTCAGTGACTACCACTATGATTCAAAATAATAAAAGCAAATTTTTCCACATAGGCTTGAAAGAGTACCCATCTCACTTTCCTGAATGGATGACCAAATTAGTTAAACATCTTTTGGTGTTGCTAGCCTCCTCATGAGAGGAACCTCAGCTCTTTTTGGCATTAGCATCAACACTGAACATTAGTTATTCTAGAAGTTCAGGAAAGGCAGGTTTGGGTTTTCCCTATACGCAATGTACATTATGCGTCATACACTGTTCTTTTCTTTACCTGAAAGGCAACAGTGGAGGTAAAAATCTATTTATTTCAACAGGGATTTGGCATATTTGCAGAGATGGAAGGAGGAAAAGGCTATTACAGCTGCATTACTTAGTAACTGGAAAGTGTTAATTACAGTGATAGTCCTTTCTTCCAGTATGATATTTAGTAATTTTGCTGAATAACCCTCATGAAAAGATTCACATTTGTATTCTTACATACCAATTTTAAATTATTTAGTAATGCACATATGTAAAGTTCTTAAGATGGAGTTTAATTTTATTATACGTCCAATTTAAAGTCTTTTTATGAACAATTGAATGGGGAGAATATCCCGGAAATTCTCTGTAAGAATTTAGTTAGAAATCATGTCAGGTTTAAATAAGCTTATATCCTCTAATTTGCTTTCAAGTTACTATACTTTTCTTCTGCTTCTTGTCAGTGGTTTGTAATGCAGGTTGCTTAAATATGTGTTACTGCCTCTGTGAAACTGACAGGGTGGAATAGTAAATACAATATTTAGGTAACTTAAGCTTCTGTGTCTCCTGAGACATGAGGCACTGTTGTGTTACTCTACAGTGTTGATTCCTATTTGGCTTTTTAAGATGGTAATATTTCTGTATAAATTTGGTTGCACCTCAAATGTCTTTCAGCTTGAAAGATCAACTTTATCATTATTGCTATTCTAATTCTTCTCTAGGTATTTGAGTCTTTTGTAGCTGGCACTAATCCCCTGAAGTGAGGAACTTAGTTTTCTTAATGTGACGTGTTAATGCCAATATAATAACACTAACAGTAGGGAGCCCAGATTCATGTTCTCATAGTGATTAACAAGGATTTAAAGTACTTTTTCTTAAAAGAGATAATTATTACCCTTTACAATGTTCTTTTAGATTTTAATTGTTTAGCAAAGGACCTTAGGTACCATTGAGGCACCTCACAGTGTTTGCAGTTTATCCTCTGAGTGAGACTTCATACATAGTACCTCCAACTTCAAAAGAAACAAACCAAAATATGTTTCACCTCTAGTAACCAGCTCTTCACATCTCCCTGGCAGGCTAGTGTCATGGCCTGGAAGTGGGTGTGATGTTCGCTATAAATCCTTGTTGGGCTGGCCAAAGGCACCAGTCCACGTGTCAGGGAACTCTTATGCTTTATTGTATGAATTAACTCCAGCAACTAACCTGCTATTTAGTCGTAGAAGTGTTGAACAATAAGCTCCCAAATTTTACGATTAATTTTAACAAGCTCCCAACTCTACAACAAACTGCAGGGATGGAGCAAGGGGTAGAATATGATTGCTACACTTTCCAGGATAAAATGAGGGAGGAGAGAAATAGAGGTAGAAAAGAGAGAAAGAGAAGGAAAAGGATCACCAGTCCTTAGATCCTGCATTCTTCCTGCTGCTGGATCCTGTGAGTGATCCAGGTCTGGGGCTGACAAAAGACAGAGAGCAAGAGACTGATCCACTTCCTTTTGTACTTTATCTGATTTATTCCTCTTATGCAAAATAAATTTTTCACTTCATTTGTGCCCTATTTTTTGTGAGTGCACAGTCAGTCCCTGAGAGCCCTCCCAGCTGGAGAAACAAGCTGGAGGAAGTCAGGCGTCTGTGGTGGTCCTGGAGCCCCTCTTACTGAGGTAGCTGGGACTCAGTCCTTCTTTTGACACAGGTACACAGAAACAGGAGTGTAGAGGCAGACTTGCAAGCCTAGAAACCAGGAAGGAAGTTGCCTCAGAACAGCTCTGCCCCACCTCCACACGGGTCTCCCATTCACAACTTTCCTGTTGCAACAGTTGGAATGTTTGAGACAAAAGATGCTTATGCCTGGTCCTCCACAACTAGCTAGGAAGTCAATAACCTGCACAGCTCTGATGTTGACCAGGGTAAGTACCTACCAGATCACTATTTATTTGTTCCAAACTGCATACCCCTTTCACTGTCAGATACAGTGTTTATGGTGGTTTTCAGTCCTATTTGTGTAAGTTCATCCTCCTGTTTTTAGTGTCCAGAGAAAGTAAATACCTGTGTTTCACAGAGATGTGTTAACTCACACTTATATGCAGCAAATACACCTTCTCCCTCTGTCACTGCTCGCAGTGTAGTGTAGTTCACAAAAGGCACTTTCTATGCTATAAAAATGAGAATTTCTTTTCTTTCTGCAAGGCTTCTTCCATGTATTCATACTCATTGAGGCCTTCCTCAATGGCACAAAGTGTGTGGGACCAAATGAGTGGGAAAGCATCTGTGTTTGCCCAGTGGAAGGCAGACACGCACTACTGCTTCAGGCTAGTATGAACATTTTTTACTTCAGGTCCTCCCGAAGCCAAACGAACTCATTCAAGAAGAGAGAAGGTACTAATACATTTTGTTGGCTCAGGGCCTTTGTGTGGGTACGTGACTGCACTGCTGACCACATCTTGCCAGTCCTGCAAGTGTGCATTTGCTAAGAGGGGAAGGATTCCTCCTGCCCTAGTCTATACTGCTTTCTCCAGAGTGGCAGGCACTGCAGAAATGCATGAAGAGGAAAAATTCATAGTTCCTAAGCCCTGAATTATTCTTGCTGGATTTAAGGGTAGATTGCATGTCAGGATATAGAGTCTTTCTACAGAAGGAGATATATGCTTTATTTTTATTGTACACTGTCACCTGTTGGTTTTTACCTGGTTGAGTGCTAATTTATTTCACACATACAACTCATTTTTGAAATACAGTAAAGTATTTGTAAGGAACCTTCATTTAAGTTACTCCTCAAACCCAAGACATATGATACTGCACCTGTCAAACCCAAGAGCTCAAAAATTGTGAAAAAGGTTTATACTATCCCCTCCTGCTTTGAGGTTATTATAATAACCAGAATGATAAATCATTACTATAGAGGATCTTTTTTATTTTTGAGTTTTATTTTACAGGATACCTTCTTCTTGTCTTAGAGTGTAATTTTGTTTATTTTTTCTTGAAGTTTTTTTCCTTTGTGAGATTAAAAAAATCTGTTTCTTGATATTGCATAGATTTAAATCTGGACAATATTTCTTATCAAGACATACTGAAACATATCACTTGTTAATATTTATCTTAAGAATCTTGCATATATTTTTAAGAATCTTGAGAAACCTCAAAGAATTGAGCATAAGAACTAAGTTGTTCATACAATTTTATCAAGAGATTGAACATAGAATTGGCAGTACCATAACCTAGTTCTACAGTAGTGGTAGAAGCTAACGAGTATGTGCATGCTGTCCTGAATTCTGTATTGCTGTAGTATTTGAAAGCAAGGTCCTTTTACAAGTCTAACATATATTTTTTTTTCCAAGCAATTTGAGCACACAATTCAGTATGAGGTGATGTAAACTTATGCTCTTGTGTTCTTTAACTGAACAGAAGGAAATAGCTTGGGAAAAAGTGTTTCTTAACCTTTTTTTTAACCCTGTCATCTGTTAGTTCTTACTACTGTGTGAACAAGAAATCCCATATATTATAAAAAATATTTTATTTTACTAACAAATATCAAGGGCCATCAAAATTTGTATCTGTCAACTTCCTTCATTGATTTAATGTGATTTGTCACAAGAAAACTGTATTACTGCACATTAACACCATTAAAAAAATGGACACCATCCATATTTAAATTTCAGTTGGAACATCTGGAATGCAGTCTTGGAATACAGCATGAAACTGGAAATATTTGCCTTGAAGACTTGTAAAACATATTTCTTAGGCAAGATAAATTTAAAAAAATCCAAGCAAGTAAAAAGATTTCAGGGGGTAAGTATATACCACAATTCCAACACAAAACACTTAAACGGGTTATCCTGTCTAACCGGGAAGTTATTCCTTTGTGAGCACATGAAGAAAACATAGTTTCTAAAAGAGAGTAATTTCAGTTTTTAGGAAGCTTATGAATTAAAAAGTTTCAAAACTGCTAGCACCTAAATAGTTGATATTTGAGGTTTGAGTTTGTACAAAAAGGCCTTCAGAGGTGAAGAGGGGGTTTTCGTGTGGTTGCTGATAGGATCTCTAGCAGTAAAAGAAACACATAGATTCTAGATGACAACAGCTGCTTCCAAACCCACAGACTTTTCTATTGCCTTGCCTATTCTTTAGGGTTTTTTTAAGCCTGTCCTTGTAGTAGAGCATCACTGCTAAGAATAGAAGGTGAAATCTTACCCTTTCTTTTCTCTTAGAAAAGTAAATCTTGGTCTACTCATGATATCTAGTAGCATTCATAAAATTTATTGGACCATGCTTTAAAATGTTTGTATCTTAACTCATTTCCAGTTGTCTTCTCTTACAAAATGCAGCTTCTGGTTGGAAGGGACATGCAGAAGCACTTTTTAAAGAGATTCTGAGGAGCTCATAGGGATGTGATGATATCAAGGGAAGTGGGTTTATTTATGAACCGATGAGTTTGTCCCAGTTTTTAGTGGAGCTTCTTATACCTTCCAAAAAAAAAAAAGTACGTTTCAGGGCATCATTTTTTAGTTATAACATAATTTATATGTTTGTCTCTAAATGTCCCTAATTAGAGAATCTTGATCTTGTATTATTTGATGACAACTAGCAATTTAGTTGTTCGTGTAACTGTGTAAATAGTTACCTGCTTTTCAGAGAAATGCTTCTGTTTGATGAATGTGTTTAAATATTTTATAAAAGCATATCTCAGACTTTGCAGACAGCGTATTTTGCACTGTTAATATTTAAAAGATATTAATTAACTGTGAAGTCACTGATTTTTAAGTTGTGCTTTAGCCTGCTGTGTCCTGTCAAAAGGCATATGCTTTCTTGCTCATAAAAATCTTACTAAAATCTACGCTGATAACATGAAAACATCTGTATTATTGTTGATTTTTGTAAAATCCCTTGTGGTTAGGCGATTAATTATTTTTTTTTTTTTTAATTTGATTTGGTTTAATTTTTACCACAGTACTCCATTTTAGGATTATAGCTGCCTCCTGACTGCAATCCTGGCAACAAAACAAAGGAAGCAAATGCCTGCCACTAATCAAAAACCTGTTAAGTAATAAATCATAACTGTCAAGCAATGACCCTGTTGAGATAATAGAGAAAAACTAATTGCATGTAAAGTACACGCTAAAGACAAATTTTACTGGAAGCCAACTTCATTCTGTGTCAGGGTTCCTCAGGTTTTTTGGTGGTTTTACATCAGCTGTGTGTGTCTGTTTGTAACACGTATTTTAAGTCACATGGATCTGATCCAGCTTCAAAAATCCTTTTTCCACATTCATATCTCTTGTTAATGGCACTTCCTATGTGTTTCTCCTGCTACATGTCTGTGCTTTTTCAGGAACATGCAAGTATCTTCCCATTATGCATTCTGTGGTCTTGTAAAAAAAAAAAGCAAATCTATCAGAAAATCTTGCACAGTTGTTTGTGCAGCATGAATCCCACCACCCTTGTCAGATTTTTGAGAAACTTCTGAGCAAGTATTTTTTGCAGACAAAAGGACCTGATGATTCTCGAAGCAGAAAAATATGTCCCTGCTTTATAACAGTACAGAATATTTTGGGGATATTTTTTGACGTGAGCATTCTGTAAAGCTTAGGAGATTACTGAGTGCCAGTCATTTACATGTTAATATACATAAGTAGTATATCTAATGATATTTGATATTGTCACAGCATTTTCATCCAGAGTACAAGGAAATTTAATGTTATTGGTGATACTGAGGTTTCTTAGAATTCTTTCCACCAGAACAGATGGAAAGGCCTCTCAAAGGTGCAATACCTGTCTAGACAAGACCTTTGTTAATTGACCTAATGAAAATGGAGTAGAGCTATATCTGTGATGACTTTAATGCAGAATAAGGCATTAATTTAAAACACTAGGTGGTAAAACAGTAAAGCAGGAGGGCATGCTAATTTCTAAGTTTGGAATTTGTTAGTGTTTGTTAGATTGGGGGAGCTGAATATGAACTATTTACAAGCTTGAAGTGTTTGAAATTTTATGCCATTTATGAGATCACTGGGGTTCAAACAATGTTCATAAGCTAGGAAGATTCATGAAATAAGTGTGTGTTTAAAGAATGAAAAAGTACCACAAAATTATGCTGCACCACATTTATTTATTTGAAAGTCATTATGTTTCGGAGATTGTATCTGTGATGTAAGGACACATCATTGAATATACCTTGATCATCTTGTCATGCCAGGTAAAGAGGTTTTAAATGTGAAAGGGATAGTAAAGTATCACCAAGCATTTTCTCTGTAAGCATGCTTGTTTGATTATAGTAATAATGAATGTTTGCTTTCCCTCATAATTTCTGCTTAGCTAAATCTATGATTAAAAAAACAAACACAAATTAGTGTTATTGGTCAGAAACAAACCAAGCAGAGTTTAAATACATTAAATCTAATCTCCATCATGCCTGTGATCAGCAGAGAGGCCTATGTGCACAGACATACATTTTTACTCTAGTTCCTACAGAATTTTTTCACTTCTGGGGAATACTCTGGATCCAGTTCCCCTTTCAGATTCTTCTAAATCCACCAGCCCCTCTCAGGGCTTTCTCTGACACTGATGTTCCTCTAAAATACCTCTTTCAATCTGCAGGGGAAAATTTTGTTGTTGAGATTTGTAGAGGCGTTAAATGCAGATACACTAAAATTGGTGTGAATGGTGAATGAAGGGGAATTTCTGAATGTGGAAGCAAGAGAAGGAAGGAAAGAAAGGCATAGGTGACATGAGGTTACCCATGTTTTCGAGATCACAGAACACTAACATGCCAATTCTCAGGGCACCCAGTCTGGAAAAGCAGAGAAGAAACTAAGAAAAGAGAGCCTACTCCCAGAGCAGAACAGCCTCAGGCCATTAAGAAATAATGACAAAAAGTGAACAGAGTTGGAGACTTAACATACACCAGGAGACGAAAAGAAATTCACAGAAATTCAAAAGAACAGATGCACCAATTTTCTTAACCATTATTAGGTCAAAACAAGCACACCGACTCCTGTCTAAGAAAAAACAAGTTGTAATGAAGGCTTGATAAACGCTCTGTCTTGCCTTCCTATGTCATTGGATGAAATTCTGGCCAAACCACTGGATACATATAACTTGTGTCTGTATGCTGAACAGTCTGCTTGGATGTAAGCATCTCAGGCAGTACGGAGGCTTGGCTCTACGAGCAACACTGGTTTCCTTTTAAAATAAAATGGTTTTCTCCTCCTACAACTGACTGCACTGAAACATTGCTCTATGGTTGCACAAATGTTGCAGCATGTTTTCCTTCAGTGTGGAAGTGATTTTTATCTCTTTTAATGGTTGTCAATATCATTGCTTGAAACAGAAAGTCAGTAGGATAGAATCCAGAGGACTGGCTGGTGCTGCACACATGCATGCAGCGTGTTTCACCACACAGGATGGGTTACACAAGGCACCTGTGCAAGATGCTGGTCATGCAGAGGAGAAGGTGAATCATTGGGAAGGCATCTAACGGAGTAAGCCAAGGAATTAACACTTGCATATATCCATCAGGTGGGAAAAGTATGTAGATAAAATGAAGCAATATAATGAATGATAAAATCTGAGTATTTTGAGGGAGAATGTGGGCTATAGATTTCAGAACAAGTTTATAAAGTACTCATATTCCAGCATTCCTTTAACCAAAGGGGTATAACACGAATCTCTACCTTAAGCTGATTGTGGAGGTTTTTGCCCCTAAGTAAAACCCAGTTGTGAAGCCTAGAGTTTGCTTTCATTGCGGGTTTTCAAAGAGAAACCTGACTAAAACAAGAAATAATGTCTTCTTTAAAAGAAAGTGTGAATAATAGAGCTATAACTCTGTTGCAGGAGGAGAAGGAAAAAGGTATTTAGTCCTTGTATGAAAATAGTTAATCTTCCTGACACCATAGCTATAAGGCCCCATTGTGCATAAAGAAAGTATAAATTCCTGTTGTGGTGCATCAGCTTGGGAGAATACAGAGGGACTTTACTTTTAGAAGATGAGAGATGAAATAGGGCCTTAAAAAGGCAAACATCTAGATCCTTCCATCACACATATCTCCAATAGAGCTCCTAAATCATCTTAGAAGTCAACGATTAGTGAAATTACCTAAGATCTTCTCTTCACTTCATTTATGTTTAAGTTCATGGAAAGACACTTAAGTTTATGGAAAGACACTTATGCACAGTTTTACAAATAGTCTTTCATTTGACAAAGCTGTAAGGGCTGTGTTTTATGGGTATTTTTAAAATCCATGTAGGCTTTCGAAAATATTTAAAATTACTAGATTTTATAGAGCACAGATTCTCTCTTCTATAAGCACCTAAGTATGCTCATGCTAAAAAATATTTTTCCATTACAAGAAAATGCTTATGCACAAATTTACTCTTAAACATTTGAAATAATATATGTTTAAAATTAAGGGTATGTTAAAGTGTTTTTTGGGTTTGACATACACTGTAGTCAAGTCAGGTACTACACATATTTCAGTGATGACAAGAAGAGTGAATCTATGTTAGAAATAGTATTAAACAACAGTCCTTTGAGCACCAGGACTAACGGCCTGATTGTCTGCAGTTTCATATGTTATGAATGTGCAGCAACGCTACACTGGGAATAAGTAGCAATGCCAGATCATTGTCTCTCTTGTTATTTGTGCTGTGTTTACTGCATACATCTCACGGTTCAGTTTTCCTCCCAAACTATGTTCTCAGAAAAACAACTGACAAGTAAATTGAATTTCTTTATTGTGAGCAATACAGTCATTGCTACCCTATGAACGTGATTTTCCTGTATCTCTCTAGATACTGTTCTGTACAGGGATAGGGGAGATAAAGAACACACCATAAATTATTTCTGCATAAGCAAGGACAAGCAAATGGTAATTCATGCTGAATAGAGCTGCTGTGTCCTCTGTGCATGTATATCTATGTATATCTCTATATATATCTCTCTGTGTGTGTGTGTGTGTGTGCATGTCTATGAGGGACTAAAAACCTGCCATAGGCATAGAGGCAGAAAACACAACTGCCCAGTTAATTTAGAGGAGTTTTTAAGATCTATGCTAAACATAGTTCAGATAGAGTTACTAAAGTATTTTATGTCAAGGAAACTCACTCATAAAAGAGTGATACTCTAGCTGAGGAGAACATTCCTGGTATGGAGAGAATGTATGACTATCACTAGAATAAGTTGTATCCTCTAAGCCTTTTAAGATACTGAAATTTTGACTCATAATAACTGTTTTCCTGAATGCAGATTAAAATAATTGTGACCTTTTGTGCTTTCTTAACATGATGCTTAAAGCCAAAAATGCTTTTTCACCTTGCCAGCAAAAATTTGCTTAGAACATGCACGTGATTGGGATGTTCAGGTTTATTTTGCTATGCCACCTTTTATAAGAAACAGTGTTCTCCATTTTCACAATATGTTCTAGAATTAATACATTTATGAGAAAAAATCTGAAACTGATCAGTGGCATTCAATATTAACCCTCACACTCTCAAACATGTGTGCTGTCTAGGTAAAAAATATTTATTGAGCAACTCCTGTGGAACCCTTTTCCTCATGCTTCATCTGGCTGAAAGCTTTGACCATTAAACTTTTGTGCTTTTACAACCCAGGAGCAGTCTTCCAGAAACACAAGGAAAATAACCCCATGCACCAGTACAAGCTGGGGGCTGACCTGCTTGGTAAAGGGCCTTTGTGGTGGACAATGAGCTGTTCATGAGCGAGCACTGTGCCCTTGTGGCCAAGAAGGCCAATAAAATCCTGAGATGCATTGAGAAGAGCATTTCCAGCAGGTCTAGGGAGGTGATCCTACCCCTCTACTCAGCCCTGGTGAGGCCACATCTGGAGTGCTGTGTCCAGTTCTGGGCTCATCAGGACAGGAGAGACACAGAGCTCCTGGAACAGGTCTAGCAGAGGCTACAAAGATGATTAAGGGACTGGAGCATCTCTCTTATGAGGGAAGGCTGAGGGTGCTGGGCCTCTTCAGCCTCAAGAAGAGATGAATGAGAGGGGACCTCATCAATGTCTGTCAGTATCTGAAGGGAGGGTGTCCAGAGGATGGATCCAGGCTCTGCTCAGTGGTGCCGAGCAGCGGGACAAGAGGCAATGGACAGAAATTGAAGCACAGGAAGCTCCACCTCAATTCTTCTCTGTATGTCTCCTCTGAATACCCTTGACTGTGCTCTCTACAGCAATTTTAGAGCAGCACTTCACAGTCTAGAAGGCTAGATTACCTCAGGCAAAGAAGACACTATCCTTGAGCAGCAAATTAAGGAAGCAGTATAATGAATCTCCCCTCCTATGTAGTGGAGGATAAAATGGGAAGTAGTTATGAGGATTTAATTCCCTTTTATATGTAAAAGAGCTTCGAACTCTTCATCAGGGAGCCCCAGGGCTGTGCAATTTTCTATACTGATGGTAAATGAATAGCAAAACAAAAAAAATTCTGTGGGCCTTAAGTCTGTTTCCTGTGCTTTATTCCCTGAGAGATTAGGTTGCAGTGATGATGGGGATACTAGGCGGTTTTACACTCAGAATGAGTGGCAGAAAGACTTCTACAGCTTGGTTTGTAGGATTGTGAATTTTATTCAGGAGAGTGGGAGAAGGAAAGAGGAAGGGTATGTGTTATATAAGATGCTCTATAATGAGATGGAATATGATTTCTTAGTCCCTTCTTTTCTGAGCCTGGAGTAAATACAGGGTACATGAACTACCAGATTAGTCTGTGGTGTTTAGTTAACTCCACTTCCTTGGATTTTACTCCAGCTGTGACTTACTCCTCACTTGCCTTCCCTTCAAAGAAGTCCCTCCTGGACCCTCAGGGTGTGGAAAGTGTCTGTGCAGGACTATTGGAGACAGGAATCAGTGAACATTTGTACATCAGGATCTCTAACCACCCGGGCATGCACAAAGTCTGGACAGATTTCCTTGCATAAAGACAGAATGACAGAAAACACACACCCTTCAGAGCAGCTGAGGCTATTGAGATATAAGTGCCTATCTATGTCCTCCTTCATTCAGAGAGTTTTCCTAAAACACCAGGGTATGGATTGTTCATCACTTTCTTCCTCTGTCAAGACATGGTTGCCCAAAATGGCTATGAAGTGGGTTTTGGTACCCATCATTGTTACTACAATGGGCACCGAGTGATTATTTTATTGTGTTTCCCAAAGATAGATGTCACACTTGGCTGTTTCCTGGTGCTAAATTGCATTATACATCAGTCAACTGGAAACCACCCCTGTGTTCAGTTTTGCTGGGGTGCCTATAAACACTAGAAGGGCAGCTGATTTGTTATTCCTAATTCTTCCTTGAATCTCCAGTGTCCCACCATTTGCTCTTTCCATTTTTTTTTCCCCCAGGACCTCACACATTTTAGTTTTAAACTCTTAGCTGTGCATCACATATGATACCTTTCTATTTACATAATTTTATCCTGCCGGCCTGCTTCTTGACTGAAAATCATGTAAGTGAATTTCTAAGGCTTGTGAGTACTATTGGAATACATATAAATATTTCATTGCATTATTTCATCAAACAAGAGTTTGAGTCTCTCTGGGGTCTTTTACCTAGTACTTTATTTCACACCATGACAAACATGAGAGACCCTGGTCTCTGATGTGTTTCATAGCAAACAATTGCTTTGCATTTCCTGTGTATTTCCGTATATCTTTATGTAATATGTACTACCCATATGTAAAGACATACACAAATGTTATCCCTGTCTCTAAATGCAGTTGGTTTTCTGTATTATTCATTCTAAAAAGTTGCATCCTAGCTAGAAATGTTTTTATTGAAAAAATTTGCTCATTGCTTTCTTTCAACATTCATTAGTTTTTTAACAAATGGCAGGGTGATACTACACTGCAGACAACTTGAGGCTCTTGGTCCAAGTCAAAATCTGTTGCAGATTTATGCATAGATTATCCTGAGCTGAACTGGAATATTTTTTCCCTTAAATTCTTAACCTGCTTTTGCTGAAGACTGTGTTTGTTTGTTTGTTTGTTGGGTTTTTTTTAATATGCTGTTTCTTAATTTTATTACTAGAAGTAAAAGGAGAGTCAAAGCTGATTACTTTTAAAAAAATCATTAATCTAGTTGATGTATCAAATTCAGAGGAGTATATTAAGTAGGTAAAAATAGTCTGTTGAAATAAGTCTACCTTTTCATTGACAGCACCACATGAACTTTGACTTCCTTGTCCTTTATCTCTGTTAACCTTCTTAGTCTTGATCCTTCAGGCTTTGGTGTTCTTTTTTGCTACTGTGGCTGAAGAAATTTTTCCATAATTTTGAATATGTTTGAAAATTCTCTCTTTCCTCTGTTTGAAACATTTCCCATCTCTTAATTCAAATTCTTTTTGAAGGCATGTCTTTCTCCTGAGGGTCAGAAACGTTCAATCATTGTATATAGGTCATGGCTACTGTGTAAAATAATAAAAGTAAAACAGAGTAAGGAGAGATGAATTGATAGGGTCTGGACAAGCCTCAAGGTTTGCCTCCTAAAAATGCAATTTCCTAGGTTAAAGTTTATTTAGCTTTAAAGAACCTGTGCAATAAATAGTGGGCATTGCAGAATACCCTTCTATTCACATTTCTGTGAACAAGTGAGTCTGGATGCCTACACTGATTCTGGAAAATGCTTTCACTTGTTTGCATCACAACAGAGGAATTTTGAGTGACTGGAAGAATTTAACTTTGCTTTTCCAGTGCAGGGAAGGAGGCAATGAAACTTGTTTGACATACAATTTAATTCTGATCATGAATTCTGGTTTTAGGTTGACCTGCTGGTGCACTGTCCTTATTTGCATGAATGTTTGTAGAACGTGGAAAGAACTCTGTGCTGCGTAAGTCCTGGTTACTTAAGCACTTTGAGTCAAATATTTTGTTTAGTTGCCTCACCATCAATTTAGGAGCTTGATTTTAAGTGCTGAAGTCAAAAAACCTGGCTCTAAATTGTGCCTAAATTAGGAATAGGGAAGGAGTAATCATAGGAAAATCTGATATTAATTTGAAATGTTTTTGTCCCTAAAACTAAGGAGACATAAGTACATTGAAAATTCATTTGGCCTATTTCTCTCCCTGATGCATATTTTTTTATACCACCATTATTTCTGACAAATGTATCTGTTTTGAAAGACCTTCCAATTTTAAAAGATCTTCCAAGATTAGGTCAGCAAATTTTTCAATCGATATTCCAGTATTTTAAGTAAAGAGTTAACCTTTAGCTCTTGGAAGTTTTATCTAGTCTGAAACCTTACAAAGGTTTTGGGAACGTTTTTCATAGCAAATAATTTTGAAAAATTTGGTTGTGTTAACCTGCAAATGGATCCAACCTAAACTCTGTCAAAGCAATTTTCAATTTTTTTTCTCATGATTTTATTGGGCAGGAGACCCGAAACATTATTTTTTATCATATAGTTGGTCCTACCTTAAAATCAAAAATTTTCGAATTTGAGCTGAACTGATTACATTTTTCTTTTAAAGGATATAGGAAAAAGAAGAAAGTAAATGCAACTTTGCAGACTTTCACTGAACATCATGGCGGTCTCGCTGCGAAATCAATGTGTAGACATGTCCCATAATCTTGGTTCAATCCCATACATGTCCTTGATAACGTGATGGGTTTTTCTTTAAGTGGTCATGTTTATGGTGTAGCCATTATAATTGGAAGCTTAAAAAGTTGCTCTCAGGAGGGGACATATATGCCACAATGTTTTGAGAGAGTTCAGCTCTTATAGAAAGGATTTTGGCTGATTACCAAGCAAGAAGAAAATAAGTTAATTGGTTTTTCCTTTGGGTATCTTCTGATGTTCTGACCACTACTCTGACCAGTCTGCTCTAAGTTACCTTTGGATCTTGGGTTTTATCAGCTAGAAAGTATGAAGTATATGAAAATTCTCTGGTTTCACTCAGTGGAGTTGAAGAGTTACTGTTTTGGCCGGAAAGTTGAATGCGCACTGGAAGAAACTTGTGTTTAAAACAATTCCCTGGAAATGTTCAAGGTCAGGTTTGATTGGGATTTCATCAACTTGTTTTAGTAGAAGGTGTCCCTGCCCTAAAAAAACCCAAACAAAAAAACCCCAAAAGCATCAGAAAATATTTGAATCAAATAGATAATGTCCACTGGGCACTAGATTGGTTAATATCATATTGAGACAATATAAGTAAGGAGCTGCATTATTTTAAAACTGAAAGAGAAGGTTTCCTTCTAGTTCTTGCACATTTTAATATAATTTCCCCTGAGAGACATGTTGTTACTCCTTAGAATATATAGTTCAATAAAATGTAGAAATATATAATGAAGATAATAATTTTGTAGGAGTTTATGTGAGTTAGCAATAGAAACTTCTCTTATTCTAAAAGAAGAATGTTAATTTATTTGAAAGTACCAGAGATAAAATATAAATCATTCTTTACCTTTACCTTCACCTTCAATATTAGCCAGCCCTTAAATGAGATTCTTAAAGGAACTTGACTTTTTCATTCTTGTTGTTGCAGTGCAGTAAAGGATCTTATATGGCGATGAACTGGCAGTGTTGAATATTTCCATCCCATTTTTACAAAATCAGATGGAACAGTATTTCTGATTATCAGTTAAAAATTTCAGGAATTTCTCTTGATTATGTGTAAGTCTGTTACACTGTGGACATTCACCATCACTGACCTGACTCATACCACTAGGACTTTCAGTACTTTTGGAAACAAACTCTTGACTGGCTGTTCTTTTATTTCAGTCTTCCTTTTTAAACATTCTTTACATCAGTGTTCAATCTGGCAATTGCTGTCCTCTGAACATGTGCTTCTCAGAAGCTTCAAATCATCCTTATCCCACCATTTATGGCCAGAAAGATGTACCACAAAATATCTTTCTAGTATGAAATCATACTTGTTTGGAAAATGTTTGTAATTGTACTAGAATGAGCTAAATTTAGAATTACAGTACTAAATAAGCTCAAAAATTTTCACATAAATTTCTGTCTCTATTTTTATGCCCCACTGATGTTTTCATCTCTGTGTGTACTGTTTTTCAAATAATATGATTAATTACATGTTAAAAAAATATTATTTTGATTGCATTTGTTCTCCTTTTTAACACCGAAGTTCATATTAACTAATCATAATGGTTCCACTGGATTTAACATTTGTAGCACTGTAACTAGTAGTATCATTATTGATTATCTCTCTTTTTGCTAACAACTGATATTTCTCATTCTTGATGGTTGGTTTTATTTATTTTTTTTTTCTTCTTTAATGAATCCAAAACTTTAAAAAAAGCTTGTCTTGACTGAGAATAAGCGTTATTGGCAATTAAAGGTTTAAAGACAGAACAATCTTTTCAAATATCAACTATTTACCTGTTCTCTTTTTGATCTTCCATTCCTTTTAAAAATACATAGATGAAGAAATAGTTTCATAAATTAGTTTACACCTCTTGTCAAAAAGGTAAATATTCAATTATGATTCAGGACAATACCCAAACATCTTAATGTACTTCACAGAAAGAGTCAGCATAATTGCCTCCAATAGATGGTAATTAATGTGCTCATGAACATCCTTTCACATACATTATAGCTTCCTTTACGGCTCCCTCTTCCTAGCTTTCAGCTATCTAATTAATTTGGTAGTGTAAGACTTGACAGGTGGTTTTAATTTTCTGGACCACTGAGAGGGAGACATGAGATTGCAGTCAGAGAATACAAATATCACCATGATATTTATTTTAATATGATTGTTTTGGTTGGTTTTCTTGAGAGTGTGTAAGGATATTTTACTGGCCTGGAACAAATAGTGACAAGGGATTTAAGCTGTTCATAGTTTCAGATTGTCTGAGCAGTAGGACAAGATTTTGTTTTCCAAAAAATAATTTTCCTGTGCACTTTTCCTGTCTTACAATTTTTGATGCAAAAATTTTCAATGGGCAAATATCATGCTATAGGACTTTTTGATACAATAGCAAGAGTTTTGTAAGTTGGAGACCTTATTTTAATAGGTGTTTCTCTGGAAAGGGGGCTTAAGGACTTTAAAAATGATACCTAAATAGTACAACAGTTACAGAAATGCTAACAACTGGTTAAAAGAAATTCTGTTCTCTTTCCTATCCATGATAGTGTCATAATTTTTGCCTAAATGTCCTTGAATGTCTTACAGGGCTGGAATGAATAACTGGATGGTTCTTTCTATCTTGCTCTTACTGCTGCAATAGCAGATTGTCTTGCAATTCTGGACAAATTGTTACTAAAATGTCCAGGAGAGGCAAGAAGTATTTCCTACTTGCTTATAGAAAATTGAGACAAGGCATAGATCAAGTGGCATTCTTACAAAATGTAAATGCTAAGGGAAATAGAGACAGTTTTAGGTGAAAGGACCCTAAATTCAGATTTCTTGAATTCTGATGTATTTCAGTATTCACTAGAACCTCTTTTTTTACACACTGTATCCCTACTCTTAAGGCAGAACTAAAGCACGATAGATTTGGTTCCATTTTATATTACTTACAGAAACGTAGATTCAAAATTACTTGGTGAGTGAATGTTTCTGAAGCAGTCTTATCTGTGTTCCAGTCTTCTGTAATGCTCACGTGTGGTAAGCTATGTAGCTTCTGAATAAAATAAAAATACTTAGAAGAGACAAACTACTTGTACAAAGCAGCAGAGTATTAAAAAGGAAAAGAATGACAGAAACATTCATATAAGGTTTGAATTCATCAGCCTTGTCCCTTGGTTTGTGACCTGGTTACTTACCCACTGCACATAGCTGTTTGAGTATCCCAGCCTCAGATAACCTTGAGAACTCTTGGCCAGTCCTACACTTGCAAGAGAGGGAGGTAACAGTCCTGGAGCACATTATTTTTTATGAACACTTAAGGGCTCAGTCAGGTGGAGGAGTGGAGCCTTGCTAAGCACCCCCACAATAAAATTTAGTGGAAGCTCATTCTCAAAATTTCAGTCTTCTGTGTAGAGGAATAGGTTGGGAATATAAAAGATTATTTAGAGAATGTAAAATCAGCTTTTTCTGTGGGGTTCCTTAAATGGAAGTTCCAGATCTTTTAGCTTACTCCTAGTGGAAAGATGATTATGCAGTGGTGACCCCCTGAAATCAATGGATGGTTGCACTGACATGAAGACACCAGCCTTCACGAAGGGCTGCAACATCTGAACAAGGAAATTATGCTTAAAGTGATCATAAAATCCTTTAAAATCATCAAATCATCTAAGTTGGAAAAATACCTGTAAGATCATTGGGTACAACCATTAACCTGACACTGCCAAGCCCACCACTGAACCATGTCCCTCAGTGCTACAGGTCTTTCAAATACATTCAGGGGTGGTGGTTTAAACGCTTCCCTGGGTAAGATCTTCCGATGCCTGACTACCCTTTCCACAAAGAAATTTGTCCTAATATGCAATCTAAACCTCCCCTGGTGAAACTTGAGGCTGTTTCCTCTTGTCCTGTTGCTCTTGCTTATTTCTTGGAAAAGAGACTGACCCCCACCTTACTACTACACACTTTCAGGTTGTTGTAGACAGTGGCAAGGTTCCCCCTCAGGCTCCTTTTCTCCAAACTAAAGAGCCCAAGTTCCCTCAATCACTCAGACATTTTCTGCAGAGCCTTCACCAGCTTTGTTGCTCCTTGGACACACTCCAGCACCTCAATGTCTTTCTTGTAGGGAACGAACCAAAATTTAACACAGGACTTCAGGTGTGGCCTCACCATGATATCTGTTGTAGTTTGGCTAAAGAGACAAGGAAAGCCTTTTTCCACTCTCCTGTATTCAATACTATGGATGGTAAAATACTGCTCCTGTGCTTCCATTCTTATTTGATAGCACATTAAATCTGGTACAACCATACTAACCTAAGCTGTTTTCCCAAATTAAAAATTCCTTGCTACTTCCCTGTGTGTTGGCTTTGGTTATGGGATAGTTTACCAGTGCAATGCTTATAAGCAGCACAGTGAGGGTATCACCTAGGGATTGATTATCTTTGAAAATCACATTCTATTTGGAGTGTCTAAAAATGAATTGAAGTCTAGGCAGTCAGATTTGAAAATTGAATGCATACTGAGTAAATGGACAACGTTTTCTGTATGAGATGCAAAAAAGCAAAGACAATATAAAAGAATGAATTTCAACAGATATTTAGTGAACCCAGATGACATTCCATCCATACGTGTCCATGAATTTGTCATAAACTAAAGGAAAAAAACCCAAAAGCTTTGTCAAAAGTGTCACCAGTACATAAGGCCATGATCAACTTTTTACTGAGCTCAAGCAGGACAGAAGTGCTACTTCATTATTTATCACTTTGCCCTGCATTTGAATTCCAGCAACAAATACAAAATGGTAGAGGGACTCAGGAACTCATTTGCAAGATTAGAGAAAAGGTCCTGTTTCCATGATATTTTTTTTTTTTTAATTAACACAATTCTGTTTGTCATACTACCTGTTGCCCTAGGTATTTTGCTTAAATATTAGTCCAGAGTAAAACTGCAAACTGAATCACACATTTGATCAGTGACTCTGCATATGCTGCCACTTAATCATGTTTGAAAGCATGTTCAGCTTTTAATAGATCAACTGTCAGCTTCGTGTCCTTTCTCACCTCCTTTCTTTCCCCTATGTTTTCTAAAGAAGTGGTTTTGTAAAATTACTTGATGACAGCTTTCCTTTTTAAAGGTCTGTCTGGCACTGATGTACAATCTTAGGTATTTTGAATTTCTATCATGAGAGCTTGGACAAGATTCCAGTTACTGTTTATCAGTGGCATAACTCTTTAGTGTCAGATCTGAATTAATCCCTTTAATGAAATATTCTTTAGGAGCAGGTAAATGGCTGTCCTTGTAAACTGAAGGGTGAGTGTCCTTCCAACCTCAAAACCCCCAGAATAACTCTATTTCCTGAAAGACAGAGAGAAATGTTTTTCCAGAAAGGAGATGGCCAAGAACGACTGACCTGAAAGTAAGTAGAAGAGAAATGGCTTCAGGAACTTCAGGAGTGTAAGAGGATCCTTAATAGTTCAGAAACAAAAAGCTAAGGAAAATCAGCATTCCTTGGAGCTCTTCCTTTGAGCTACAGTGAGCAGAAGATAGAAAAAATACTGAGAGACATGCAAAATTAGGCAGCTGCCTGTTAAAAGGGCTGCGTGTGCAAACCAGAGCAGGCATTTCTGTCCTGGCACAGGGTTGGACAGAAATAAAAGTTGCTTCTCTCCTGTTGAGAGGCAGCAGTGAAAATGCATGGAAAATGAAGCCAGTAAAGAGCTCTAAAATTTGCTAAATGTACACCTGGCAAAAGAATGCAGTGCAGCTATTTGTTTGGGCCATCTGCTTTTGGACAAATAAAAGTAGTTCACTAGAAACCAGCATTAGATAATTGTTTACAAATGCCATCTCAAGTAAGATTCTGGCTCCTCTAAGTTTGCTAAAAGCAGACATTCTTAGGGAAAAATGTCATATATCTTTCCAGAGTAGAAGTCTAGTGATTCTTTTGTATTCACAGTATCTAAATTGCTGTAGTCTGTGAATACTAATGCTAATTTTTTTTTTTTTTTAAACGGTATCAACCATAACTTGACCATTCTGCCAAATAGTAGGTTTGGCTAGTAAACAAAACGTAATTAATCAATATAATTTCTTGACATGAACATAAAGCTGATTTTCTATGGCACAAATCTTACTAGCAGACTGGCAGCAGATCTATTTGCAATGTGGGGCTACCTTAAGTGAAAAAATAGGGCCAAGAGTGCAGAGTCAGTAGAGTTCATGGGGCATTAAAGAATAAGGAAAAATTACAATGTCTCCTATTCAGAAATGAAAATGTTTGGTATATTAATATAAGTTAGGGAAGTTTGATATCTTAATATAAGTTAGGGATAACTGTAAAAATGCAGTTATTGCAATCCAAGTTTGGAAAAAGATCAGTAATAGTTTCTGGTATTAATGTAACTCACAGTTGATGTATTCTCTCCTTGGAAGAATTTCCTTTACTTCCATCCACAGAGCAATGGCGAGAAACCTCTGTAGGGCTCTGGTTGTCTATTTGAAAGTGAAGAGAGAGCAAGCAAGAGCAAAGGATTGCTTACACACTACCATTCCCTGTCTTTCCCTCAAATCACCAGGAGGTACAGTCATATGGTGTAGAGGAAAGTAATATGTGAGAAGCTTTCCTTTGGAGACACTAGGCTTCTCCATTGCGGTTTGCTACTGCATGTGTTCTCCATAGCTATTAACACCTTCTCCACCATCTTTAAAGGTTAGGAAAGCGAAGTTAAGATGAGAATTAAATAACAAAACCCTATCTAAGCTGTATTTTACTGATGCTTCTGAAAAGGAGGTATATGTAAAGTGGCTGACATGCTTGGTGGTCACAAATTTTAATGGGGGCAGTAGGGAGTCCAAGGAGTCCTGGAATGAATGTGGAAAGAGTACAGAAGGGGACAACCCTTCATTGTCATTGTTTAGCTTTATAGTAGAGCTTCTTAAACTGATTTTTGTGTTCAGTGATGAAAGTTTTACATTTTCATCATGTTTTCTTCCAAGGGATTTAGTGCTTTTCATGCCCGGTTTTCTTGCTTGAAATCTTTCAGTCAATCTGCATGTTATGCCTCCCAGTCATAAACTTCTGCTATGAATATAATGAAAGCTTTTTTACATCGTATTATCTCGTGTTGTAAGAAAGTAATTAAGTTCCACCCTTTCCTTCTTTTTGTCCTGCCTCCTCCCAAGACTTTCCAATGAAGAAGGAGTGAACCGCTGATTATTCCACCTCTATGGTCAAATCAATAAAAAGTGGTTCACTAAAAGTATATTTGCAGTTTGAATCATCTCTACCTCTACAATGAGATATGTCCTGTTATCTCAGGGGCAAAGAGGCAAATGCACAGTTTTCTCTAAACAGACACATTCATTTTGCAGCTTTCTAATTGGGATGATCTCCTTGGTAATGCTGGGTGTTGTCTGCTTTTACTGTATCAATAATGTCCCCTTTGAAAATTTTAAAATGTCAGTGGGCTGTTATATTGAGAAAGACTAGCATTCTCTCCCTAGCATGATGACTAAAGGATATATAGAGTATTTTTCTCCAGTGGTTTTATAATTGTCACTCAGCAAATCTGCAGTTTTGGATCTGATACACCTGAGTGGATCACACAATACTTTTCAGCACGTGCATCTTTCTCAGAATAGTGCAGCAGGTACAGTTGTTAGTGTTGTAGGTACAAGGTGCTTGTTGTGGGTCCTTAGTTCACTGATTCCTTTCCTCATAAGCTGTAAGAAATCTGAAAGTAAATTAAATGTCTGCTTTTCTCTGGTGATGTATGAGAAACTAGCTCATGGGACTCTTTGTCCAGCCATGGCTTAGTATTTCTGGAAATCAAAAAGGTCGTAATGTGGAGAGACCACATATGCTGAGAAGACAGAATAGCTGTGGTTGAAAAGCAGCCTTGAGATGTGAGGAACCCATATCGTGTAAGTGTCCAAGGATCACTGTTTGGTGTTCTACTGCATGAGATGCGACTGAGCCAGGTAATCTCATTCTCCTCTTCTTCTCATTGACTCCTCCTACTCACTTTTTTTCTAGCACCTCTGACTCTCACTACCTATTCTGTGGTTAAAGGTAAACCAGCAGCTTTGCATTGTGGTGCTACATATATGAAAGCTTAAAACAGTGTGAAAGATAAGGGTTCTAATTCTCAATTTTACACCGAGAAGTAAATGAACACTAGGAAAAAAGATGAGGAGGACTGCAAAAGAGGACAATGAAATGACAGAGAACTCATCTGCTAAAATTTCCTGGCTGTCTTGTAAGTATCATCTAATGCACAATTTCTGTTGGCAAACAGAAATAGGAGAGGAAAAAAATGCAGGAATTTAAGATGCAGAAGGTGCATCTATTTAATGACTATGTAAATGCTATTGCACTAAGAATCTGATTAATTATCCCTAATTATAAAAATAGATTTCTGATTTTTTATTACTTAATAAGTATATAAATAATATTTTTCTTTTAAGACAATATTGACATAATAACCCTCTAAAAACTTAAGTTGTAAAATTGATACATATTACAGAAGCATGATTTTCACTAAACTCTTAATTTATTTCATCTTTTAATGACATAGTAATTTATTAATTAGTCTTGAAAATGCCCTCTTAAGTCTACAGATAAAAAGGAGTATTTTATACATTTATTAAGATAAATAGTAGAAGATGATACCTTCCATTGAGTTCTACATAAATGCAAGTCCTCTTTAAATTATGTCTTTGTTTCATAGATATTTCTAAATTGGATGACATCCAATTAAAGAGAGCTGAATTACAAAGAAACAAACAATAAAACTATAAAAGAGCAGTCTAATTGGGTTATAAATTTGCTTCTAGGCTGGTTGGTCCTTCCTTGCCCCATCCCCAGCTATAAATTGGACGGTGTTTTTTAACAAATCCAGACACTCATTTTCATAGTGATGCATATATAAAATAATCAACAAAGCTAAAACTATACAGTTCAATTTCATCTCTTTCTTCCTACAAATGTTAATAAATACCTTATCTTAATGGCTCACCTAATCAAAAGAATGTGGATTTCTGATTTTGCCTGATGAACATCTATTCACATCTTTCGTGAGACAATTATACTGAGGATGTCAGGGGAACATCATCTTTAATTTGAATTGTGCATATGTGGCTTAAGACCATAAAGCAAAGTTGCAGTGCAATATAGTGAAAGCTGTAAAATATGTCAATCTTATTAAAGCAGCCTCCTATCTTCAAGTAAACAGCCCCAAAGTGATACAAGAGTGCTCATCTACCTTCATTAGAAAATGTACCTCCATTTTTGCATTTACAATAGGAAGGTTTGGGGAGCTATTTGTTCTCCCTCTGCCTTTCTTTTGGTGCATGTGCTCAAAAAGTCTGAAGTTTTGATTCAGGAAACTTTTTCTGCTATCTGGATTTCTGTGAGAATGTCATAAATTGAGGATTTTCTGTAGAATCAAGAAAGTCATGGCTGGTGGCTTTCACCAATAGATCTGACAGTGTTGTATAAAGGGTTTTTTTCCCAAAGTGATGCACAGAGAAGAGGAGGTTACCAGTGAGGCCAGAGGCTGAAACAAAATTGTATTGAGGGTCCTGGTTCTTTGTACTGCTTTTTCTTCACTCAAAAGCTCTGAAACAGATAAGACCCTGCACTTGGGTTTTTATTTGCTCTCCACCTGCACTGGCCGACCATAGTAACAGGCTTTACAAACACCCTGTGTTGTGGAGTTGGCTCTTTTGCCACCTGGAATGGCAACTATTTTATGCTGTAGGTATGGTGAGGCAGCTCTCTGAGAATAGGAAGAAAAGAGGTTGGAGCAGAAACATTAGCTTCTTCTAGGCAAGTGCATATTAATGGAGCAACAGACCGGATGCCATATAGTGACTTCTTTCAGTCTGAAACAGCAGCAGTCAGAAGCAGCAGCAGAAGTGAAATCCAGCTTTTCCATCACTACCCAGATTTTTTGGCTTGTAGAATACCTCCAAGATATAATCCTCAGTGGGTGATTTCAGCTAGATTTAGACTGAGCAGTTAGCAAACGTAACTACCTTTCCTGCTCCCTTAATTCCCTGGTCAACCCTAACCTCCTGCACTAAGTTGCAGCTCTCCTGTGGGAATGGAGGCAGGGGATGAAGGACAGCCCTGGTCAGGCCTCCTGTCTCTGAGAGCTGTAGTGCTGCTGGAAGGCATGGCTCACAGCAGGCGCTTGGAAGCATGCTAAAGCCCTAGAGTGGCTTGAGTCTTATTTCATAATTAGCCTTTGCAGGAGGAGACACCCAATTTCAGGGCAGGGTGCTTCTGCTGGATGCTGTCTTGACACACGCTCCTTGTGAGTTCAGAGAGGAACTGAAGTGTGGCAGGAAGAAGAAACTTGAATTTCTGTCTTGTTTCTCTGTGTTTACAGCTTCTTATTTCTTATTTTTAAGGGTGCATAGGATATGCATGGCATACTTCAGCACGTGACATTCTTCTCTCCCTAAAATAGCATGTCAAATTTTTTTCTTGGATGCCTTAATATAAGCTTCCAGCACCATTTCAAATGGCCTGACATATCTCTCCTAACTTACAGATGTTTTTCCTATAAGGTACTGGTCTCTTGTAGGTTCAGTGTGATGACTGAAAGCCCTGTGTGGATGTCTTGAAGGCTTTAGGATGTATTCAATGTCACTCAACGTTCAAATTTAGATACCAAAATTGTTCTTTGTCTGTATTGCTAAGGGACCATTTTCTTATTTAAATATTACCTTCCTGTACCAGCAACTTTTCAATAAAGCCATAAAATTCAGTTCAAATGTGAACCCACTGCTGTGAAGCTTGTTATAAGAACATACAGCCAGGGCTCTTAAGCAAACACTGTTCCACAAAGTACCACCCTTAGAACTAAACAGAGTTGTGGGTGATTCTTCAAGTCGGTCCTGACTGAACTAAGACACAATTTCTGTTTTTACAGCAGTGGTTATGAAGTTTGGAGGATAATCAAATGCTTTGTTTGTAAGACAGAATATCAAAGGTCAGTCAGTTCCCCTTTATATTGGTTTCTTATTTTTGTAGATGTGAGTACTAAAAAAATCAAGACCAAATTTGGTTGTACATTTCACCTGTGGGTTGACTTATGTAGGTTATTTGCTCTTTCTTAATTGTGCTCTGTGCTTGGTTACCTAATTTACATGTCAATAAATTTATTGGTAGCAGAAGCCTCTCCAACAGCAACAGCAGACAAGTGTTGCCTGGCTCACAGTGGATTCTAAATAATGTATACACCTGATTGTGCATAACTAGCCTTGTTACATGTAAATCAGAATTGTGACAGGAGAAACGATCATTCTCCAAATGTTTGTGCAAACAAAAAAGGAGTCTCCAATTTGAAAATGAAAGAGGCAGCACTTCAGCTGTGGCTCCCTGACACTGGCTGCTGGGTTTGTTTTCTTCTCGTTCTAGATAGCTGCTGCTTTACATTGATATGAGCTGCCTATATATTTTTGCTCTGTTTTTAGTTCTTTTTTTCCTCTTTCCTGGCTATCTTGAATTACTTTAATTGACTTTTTGAGTTATGCTTCTGACTGGCTGGTTTTTTCCAGCTATCTTATTTCAGTTTTGAAAGTATCCTTGTAATATTTAATGGGTATTAAAGAAATGTTTTATCTAAGAACTAATACAGTGCTCTCTGAGCCACTACAGTGCTGTCTTTGCATTTAACCACTCATTTTGCCTTACATGGTACCCTAGTATAAATTTTTAAATTTATTTTGATTTAATTTTAAAATATTTTAAATATTTTAAATATTTTAAATATTTTAAAAGTTAACTTGATCTATACTGGTGCAATTAAGAACGTGCAATTGTAATATGTCAGTGTTTAAATCCTCCAAACAAATATCTGGTCTGGGAAAAAAAAAAAAGGTTGGAATTTTTTAAAGGAGTTTGAATTGGTTTGCTTATTTCCTAGCTGAGGTTCAGTAGGATTTCTGCATCAAGAACTACACTGCGTTCTCTGAAAATTCATATAAAAACATTCCAGGTAGATTTCTGACCCTCTGGAGTAGATGACATTAGCATTTGCCAGAAATTCACTGTGTGGGCAGCCACCACACAACACAAGTGAATACACAAGCATGCAAATGCTTATTATTGTTAGTGTTAACAATCTGGTGTGAAAGGAGTAGTAATTAGCTGATTGTTCCAAGAAAATTTTGAGGCTTTGCTGCTGCCCATTTCTCTTTGGTTTTCTGATTGTGCCTGAAAGAAAAGCTTAGAGAAGAGTGAGACTTCCCAGGGACCATCAGCTCCCTCAAGAAAGTGTGCGCAGATGCAGACACAGAGGAAAACATGAGCCTCAAGTGTGATGCTGATACCTCACAGATGCAACATGTGCTTTGTCTGGGAAAGCAGCTCTTGTCCACATGTCCAGAATACAGAAAGACAGGTCAGTTTAAGTCCCTTGTGGCCTGATTAGCTTGAAACTGAAAAGCAGTGCATCAGTAATCTCGGCTAGAAGGTCACAAACGCTGCGCTTTGGAGTAACTTAGTGCCCATAGGTGGTCAGAGGAATCTGAGTATTTATTCCCCGAGACAACTGTGTGAACACCAACTCTGTTTTCCTGTAAACTGGAGCAGTAAAGTAGTTTTCACATAGTCCAGGCGGCTGTCAGGCAAGAAATTGCAGCTGCCTCAGCAAGCCATTTGGCTGTAATACCTCAGTTTTAGTGTACTTTCTAATCTGGATACAGCAGTGAGGGTGAAATCATTGCCTGAGCCAGTTCTTTGTGCTTTGGCCCAGTTCAAACCTACCATATAAACATACCCAGAAAATTGAACTGTAAATCCATAGATTTGTTTGACAGATCTGTGTTTCAAAAAATGAGAAAAGTAATCCCAAATAGATACTCTCAAAATTAATTGCCTTTTTTTTCTAAAATGATATGACTTCAGTAAGCTCACCAGAGTAAAAAGTTTGTACTGAACTTTAAAACATCAGTCAGCAATATTTGTTGTTAATTTGGTGTACTATTTTTTGATTTGTTCTTCTCCAGCTTTAATTGATAGAAAAATTTGTCAGAAATAATGTTTCATATGCTATTCCTTTGTACTGCAAATTTCTTCACTCCGTCTTGACATATTAAAAATGCATTGCATCTAAAATCAATATCAACTTTTAAATGGGTACCAAATCCTAGAAAAAGGTTTCAAATTATCTGTGCACTCTCTTCTCTTTGGGAAAAATAAAGGTGACACTTTTCCGGCTTTTCCTTTGCAATTGCATTAGGGATTAGGATAATGAGTGCTAGCGTTGCAGACCGTAAAAATGTGTTAGTTTTGACTAGAGAAACAGTATAGAAAAATAAATTAAACAGCAAAGGGAATAATTGCTGAAGTCAGGCACTGGAACTTCCTGCTATTCAAACATGTTTGATTTTTCTTTTTCTAATTAATTATAATAAACTAGCAATATCTCTATTTAAATACACATTTTTTTTAAAAAAAGGATTAATTTGTGGTTCTACCTGGTTTATTCTCAGATGAATCCAAGGACAGGGTTTGGACTACAGCTGAAATGTCTCTTCATCTACCTTTCCTGTCTTCTATTGGGCGTAAATAATCTGCATGGAAGCTGTTCAAGCTGAGCTCCTTCAAACATCACGGCTGAACTGGCAGGCATGCTGACAGAGGTATTATCACTGCTGGAACCATATCCCCTTCCCTCTGCTTTCTGCACCCACTTCATGCTGAGATGAAACCAAGGGCTTCACTGCTCCCTTGTGATAAGGGTGGATCTTTCAGGACACTCAGGGGGTGATGGATCTCAACTTTATTTTGGTTGGGGATTGATACGTTTAACAAAGGGTACCCTTAAATAACTTCTAGAATGAAAAGGAGTTTTAGCACTTTTTTCTGTGGTTTTTTTTTTTTTTTTCAATCTGTTCTAAACAAAATCCTGTTCACAGTGCTTCCAGAGTTGTTTCTTGACCTGAGTTCAGTGGTTTGAGAAGTCATTAGATCTCTGCTGAAAGCCTTTGCCACTCGACAACTGCACAATAGACAATTGCCCACGGTGCTCAGTCATGGAGAAGTACCAAGAGCAAATGAACAGATGAACAGAAGAAAGCAAGGACACGAGACTGGACAACAGAAGGTATTTAGCTGAGCTGTATTTTTCTGAATAATAAGCTCCAGTATTGATTAAAAATCAATATTTCCAGGAGAATTATTATTTCTGTATAATTTAGGCATTTTAACTTATTTTACAGAAAATAACCCAAACATTATCATAGGACTAGACCAGGTTGCTCAGGACCCCTTCCAATCTGTCCTTAAACACTTTGAGGGACTTGGCATCTACAGTTTCTCTGGGCAACCTGTTCGAGTGTCTCATCACGCTCACAGCAAAGAATTTCTTCC